>JAODAL010011233.1:0-37500 GCA_025379985.1 Phyllomedusa bahiana | reverse complement strand
TCCCTCAAAATAGAAAGGGTTTAAAAATGGTGGTTTTTAAAATCGGTTTTTAAAATAGTGTGTATAGGGTTTAAAAAGGAGTTATACATAATAAAAGTTAGTTTTAGTGTTTTATAGTGAGAAATTTTTAGGTTTAAGTTTGCCTATGGCAAAATAGTAAATATAGTGTGAGAGTAAGTGCACACAGGACAGATACAGGCAGATTTTTGTGTATGGAAAATATGCAATATCAAAGTGGATGGGATTTTGAAGAGGTTTTGCCACTTGGCAAAATCCCTTTCTGACGCTGACTCAAAACTCGCTTGAAACTGGCCTCAGAGAACAGGGGATGTCCGAACTTGGCGTCATACCCGTTCGGGTTGTTTTGGCAATTTCAAAAATAGCCCAAACGAGTGGTGTGTGTTTTGTGTGTGTGTTTTATTTATATATATATATACCAACACACACAACCTACCGGCCATTTATTGGTACACCTGTCCAAAAGCTCGTTAACACTTAATTTTAATCAGCCCCAATCACATGGGGGCAAATAGTGCATTAGGCATGTAGACATGGTCAAGACAATCTCCTGCAGTTCAAAACCGGCACCCGTATGGGGGAAAAAAGGTGATTTGAGTTTCCTTTTAAAGTGGGGTGGTTGTTGGTGCCAGAAGGGCTGGTCTGAGTATTTAGAAACGCTGATCTCCCGGGGTTTTCACGCACAACCATCTCTGGGTTTCAGAGAAAGGTCCGAAAAAGAAAAAAAAATCCGTGAGCGGCCCCGTCCTGTGGGCGGAAATTTCCTTTTTGAGCCCGAGGCAAAGGAGAATGGGCCAGACTGGTTCGAGTGATAGAAAAGGAAAGTGACTCAAATAGCACCCGTTACAACCAAGGTAGGCAGAAGAGCATCTCTGAACGCACAGTACGGCGAACTTTGAGGCAGATGGGCTACAGCAGCAGAAGCCACACCGGGTGCCACTCCTTTCAGCTAAGAAAAACAGGAAACTGAGGCTCCAATTTGCCAAGTCATTAAAAATTGGAAGTAGAAGATTGGAAAAAAAACGTTGCCTGGTCTGATGAAATCTCGATTTCTGCTGCGACATTCGGATGGTAGGGTCAGAAAATTTTGGCGTCAGCAAAAATGGAAAGCATGGATCCATCCTGCCTTGTATCAACGGTTCAGGTGGTGGTGTGGTGTCATGGTGTGGGGAATATTTTCTTGGCACTCTTTGGGCCCCTTGGTACCAATTGAGCATCTTGCAAAAACCTTGTGGAAATCTATGCCAACGAAAGAATTGAGGCAGTTCTGAAGGCAAAAGGGGGTCCAACCGTTACTAGCATGGTGTACCTAATAAAGTGGCCGGTGAGTTGTATTTTTATATATATTTTATATATATATTTATATATTATATAATATATATATATATATATATATATATATCAACATAAATAAGTAAGGGTGTGGAAAAGAGAGGCCAACACTTCATTTTCAGACGTCGACTTTGCTACCAGCCAGCCTCAGAAAAACCTCCAAGAAATCTCATCCGCTTGATCAGTGGGGGAAAAAAATGCACGGACCCCGACCTGGGATTTCAAATCTGCAGTAGGTTGATTACTGTTGCGGATATTTCACAGATTTCCCCCATTGACTTCAAAGGGGAAGGCAAAATCCATGACAAATCCGCAATGGAAGTTTACGGTTGCGAATTTTGCTGCGGAAACACTGTGAATCCATAGCCGTATTTGCAGCTCCAGATTTTGCGAACATTGAGGTTTTTGATTTACTTTAACAACCTGAACCAAAATCTGCAGATACAGACCCGAATTGTCAAGTGACTAAAACGTCACAGATGCGCTAGAAAACTTTTGTACCACCGATTCGAAAAAGCATCTACACTGTGCAATTTGGCCACACACACTAGCAGTAATCCGTGCCTATTGACATTGCATCATGTGCTTCTCTCTATTTTTCAGTGATTTTTTTTTTTATCCATGCCATACAGAAAATAATGCAGCCCAAAGCCATCAACAAGTACCCAATTAGTACCATAGGAATATTGTAGTATATTGATAATAAAAGCGTTACGGTTAGCATATGCCATATCTGTCTGGAAGGATCACAGATGAGTTGCGGGATGCTTTAAGGTATATAAGCCATAGCTAAAGATACAGGTCATTGATGAGAACCATCAAGAGTAGCTACTATACATTACAATGGTTTCCAAGTAGAAAGCAAAATAATTTATGCCAAAATGTAATAAAAATACTTTTATTAACAATAATAATAATTAGTAAATCTACACAGAGGCTGCATCTTACATTTGCTGACTACTTAGCCAATTAACCTAAAGGCATAGCCTCCCTTTATTCCTTTAAGATCAAACAATGCTGTAAATGAATGAGGCAATGCAGAGCAGCATGTGTGAACTTACCGTGCTTTTATCTTTAAGAAGCTTCTCTATGATCTCAATTAGCATGTCCTTCTGCTCCGGATCAAGGCTATTAGAGGAAAAGAAACATAGCCACTTATTAAGCATGCTAAGCAAATCTGAACCATCAACTCTTTATCTATGCAGACATTCCTCAGTTAACCCTGTGTGGCATGCTCACTTTCAGTACATTGAAAAGTCATCCTTTTCCTTTCAGTCGAATTGTACTAAACCAGATACTACAAGGCCAGATGGATGTGATGAAGCGGTGACACAACAGATCACCAGTATACACCTGTATAGTGTATTTGTGAGTAAGTATACCATGTGCAAGCTGATAAGAAGCAGTGGTTACAGGACAGAACCACACAGAAACAAACCAGCAGCACTTGAAATCTGACATATGTAACTTTATGTGGGAATAACTTTTTAATACTTCTACCTATCCATGCGATTCAGAGATTCTTTTCACATGACAGATTGTGCCTTAAAGGGGTTGTCTCGCTACAAAGAATAGCTTTCAAAATGTAGGGAACACTAAATGAAGATGTTTTCCAAACATATTGCTTTGTTCATCTTTTTTAGTTAAGGAGCTAGAAATGATTTTATCTCCTTCTTAGGGCTTTCTAGTTTCCCAAGTGACTGACCTGTGTACTCCTTCTCCCCTGCTGTTTGTTCTAGCTCATAGCAGGAAGTGATGACATCAGGTCACAGTTGGCAGTGAGAGCTTGTGTGTTATCTGATCTTTCAGACAAAAGACAGTAATTACTCTACTGTTTAGATTAGCTCAGAAGCTTCTCTGGACCTGAGAGAAGGTAATTTATTTAATCTAGACTAATAAACAGAGAAGCCTGAATACATGGAGCTCATATGCTAATTACAGACAGCTTGATCAGGAAGTGACGGAGCAAAGCAGCATTATTTCATTCATGCATCCTATGAAACTTTGAGAGGAGACAACCCCTTTAAGTTAGTTAGAATTTTTGGTCCATACAACCCTTGTTTATTTGTGAAAAATTAGAAGATATTATAAGAAAGTTATTCCGCTCAAAATAGTTTACAATTAGCATCTATCATATGTCTAAAGTAGGGCGGCATCATTTTTTAAAAGTTCATTTTTTAATGGCTTTAAAGAGCTTAAAAAAAGAGGCCAGCTGTAAATTACAACTGGTCCTATGCTGTGATCTTGCAAGCTCCACTTGTGAGCCCGCACAATGTCCATGATGCACTCATAAGTCAAATTACGGTAACTCCTTCCCAACCATGACGTACGGGTACGTCAAATGTCGGTATGGGGTTAAAATAATCTTGCATCTCTTTGTGCCTTTTAGGCCCCCATACCTTTCAGGGCATGAGGGTTCCAGTGACACACTGCTCTGATTAAAAAGAGCCTGAAAGGATGGGTGAATAGCACGACCAGATACTGAGATTCTTTACAATACGGAGGCCACATTGCCGCTGTTGGATGGGATCACACAACAATGATCAAAATTGCCTCAGAGGTGCTGACCATTTCTGTCTTTTTTGGATACCAGTACAGATCATCATCCATGGTAACTACTAACTGAAGACTGGCAGGATGCATCTGCACTGCATTATAGGAGAAATAAAGGTTCAAGACCTATTTTTTCAAATGAACAATAACCCTGCTAGGGCAGGGCCACACAGCATAGGATAAAAACCGTCGGAAAGCAGACGACATCTTTTTATCCGATGCACGGCCACGTTTTTTGTCACGTTTTGCGCAAAAAAAACACGGTTTAGCTTTTTTGCCCATTGGCCAGTACAACTGCATGTATGGAAAACTGACGGAAAGATGCCAGCGGTTTTTACAACATGTTCCTAAAAACGCCAGCGCCAGAAAATGATCTGAAAAAAAAACTACCTGTGTAGACTATAGGTTGTTGTTTCTCTTAAAGTCTAAGGATTTTCAGCGGTTTTAGAATCCTAAAACTGACAAAAATATTATCATTTTTGCATGTTGTGTAGACATGGCCTTAGTGTTATTTTATTATACACTACTACGAGTGTATGGGAAGTATTGAAGGTTATGTTTGCGTATTATGCGCCCATTGTTCCTGCAATAAAAGGGAATATTCAGGTCTGAAGCATTTTTCAACTTTTTACTAAACAGATGGTAAACACTACATGAAAGGAGGTGGAACCACGTAGATCCTTAGGCTATGTTCACACGGCTTATTTTGGGACGGATTTCGTTCCGTATTTCGCGCCGTACTGTGCGAAATACGGCTGAAATCCGTCACAGTCATTACGGTAATCCACAGTTCTCATAGAGAACTATGGACTCCGTCTCCTCACCCCGTTCGCGAAATACGGCGAGAGGGGAGAAAGTGACATGTCAATTATCCCGGCGGGATACGCGCCGTGGATAATGAATGTCTATGTGGCCGGCAAGCTGCCCCCCCGCCCCCATTGCTCCGGTACACACGCCGTAATTGCGGGCAAAATCCGTCCCGCAATTACGACGTGAATAAGCCGTGTGAACCCAGCCTTAGGGTATGCTCACACGGCGTATTGGGGCGTGGACTGTGTGCGCCGCAGTACCCCGTGTGTTTTAGAAGTACGCGCTAAAGCACTTGGGGGAGGGGGGGGGGGCACATTTACTTCTACTGTCAGTGGCGCTTACGCACCGTGAAGAAGTGACATGTCACTTCTCTCCCCCGGTGTACAATACGATCGTATTGTATGGCAGGGGAGACTAGGCATTTTTCATAGTTCTCTATGAGAGCTATGGATTACCGTAATTGCGGCGCGCATAGTTCACTCAGAGCTATGGATTGCTGTAATTGCAGCGCACATAGTTCTCTATGAAAGCTATGGATTATCGTAATTGCAGCGCACATAGTTCTCTATGAAAGCTATGGATTATCGTAATTGCGGCGCGCATAGTTCTCTATGAGAGCTATGGATTACCGTAATTGCGCCGCAATTACGCCGTGTGAACATACCCTTACAATCAAGAGGAGCTGGAGATGAGCACTGATAAAGATAACAGAATTGTGCTAATTGAAAAAGGTTTTAGACTGGAATACCCCTTTAAGACTTTATACACCAAGGACATTTAGAAAAGAAACAGGACTCATAAATAAAAAGGCCAAAGCTGTGTAGTTGATGTGAAGTCAGATTGAAGTGGCTAAGCGTCCCACCGAGTCATATATTGGAGCCATCTTACCTATAAAGCTTCTGGATCGCGTGCGCTGCTGTCTTCCGCACATAGGGAGACAAGTCTGCTGCAGCTTCTTTTATGGCCAGCATCATTATAGGGACAATAATTGGCACACGGATACTAGATAAAACCCGCAAAGCGCTTGCACGTATCAGTTGGTTTGGATCCTGAAACAAGACAATCCATTTTAATCAGATTCAAGGTAGATACATTATACAAGACACAGTTTCCAGAGCACAGAATACTCTTCTTTAAATTCTCCCCCTGGAAAGTCATTCTTAACAGCATTTACTTACTATTACTTACATAATGTAGCTCTATCATATTCCACAGCGGACAGAAGCGGTCACCATTCCCATTTGTCCCTGTCCCCATGGGACTTCAATCAGAATTTATCATCCTCAGACACATGCACAACTTATATTTATAGAAAACCTATTAATGGGTTTTGTTTGTTTTTTTTCATTAAAGTACAGGAAGAATTCAAGGTACCTGGGAGAAACCCAAGCAAGACACAGGAAACCATACAAACATCATGGAGATTTTCTTAGACTCGAACCTAGGACCCAAATGGTGTGAAGTAATAATACTGAGACACCATTGTCGTCTACAAATGGGCTGCTACGAGAGTGTTTGCAAGGTTAAAGGGGTTTTGCCACGATGTGATGTTGACGTGGGATCCTCCAAAATGGGTATTTAATCACTTTTCTAAATATAGGTCATCAAAAAAATAGTGAAGCCTGTGAGATCTACAGCCTGACTAAGATGCCCTTGGTTTCCTGACAGTTTACATTAGACACAACCAGGAGCTGATCTGGCCGCGCTTGCGTTGTTTGCACTTCTTACCTGATGGCAGGGAACATAAAGGAGCTTTGAAGGAACTGGGGAGAAAGATTTTGTATCTTTTTTATAGAGAATCCACTGGTTGTAATGTAATTATCTTAGTAAACATGCAGACGCTCCCTGGCTCTCTGCTCAGCCCCCTCCCTCTCTCCCTGCAGCTTTCGTGAAGGAATGAAAGAAGGCTGCCTGCTGAGCTTATTTTCTCTCCTGAGCAAATAAGAGGGAGAAATAAAACGCATATAGCTTGTGCACAATACAGTTCTGCTCTGTGGATTAGCAAAACAATGTTTGCTCAACTACAGAGACTGAGTATCAGGAGTGTGCATGGGAGGTGGAGTGATGACATCACAGAGGAGGTACCTGTTTTTTTTAACACAGAAACACAACGCCCCTTTTTCAGACCTCAAGAGGGGAGTATCAGCCTGTTAGGTAAGGAACTTACTTCTTGGCAAAATCCCTTCAAGTAACTAATAGGTGAAGGGGTATTCCCATCTCACCGATTACCTTCAAACATGTTGGCAATGGTGAATGAATAAAGACTATTTCCGGATACATTGTGGTTACGGTTTTGCTTCCTTTTAGAGTTAGAGCAGTTCTTATCTCCTGCTTGTATACATAAGCTTCTCTAGTTCCAGATCACCTCTCTGCTCTGGCAGTGGCTGAGCTGGTAACATCACTCCCTGCTGTGTCTTATCAACAAGAGAGCTTCTCAATGTCTGACCATTTTTACATAGAAAAACTAACCCTTTAGACCACAGAGAATCCTTTTGACCTGTCAGGTCTGCAGAGCACACATCTGTGTATTTATATTAAGGGTATGTGCACAAGGTGCAATTGCGCGCAGTACTTCAGGGCACAATTGTGCTGCAATTGATCTGAATGTGAATGGTTGCCATAAACAGATACTTAGTGCACTTAACTTCTTTCACGTATAAATTTAATAATATTTGCACACGTTTTACGTACAGCAAACTTTCTCTCTTCAACACTTTTCAACACTTTATATAAGCGAGTAATCATACGGTGACAAAAGCATATTATATCTAACCTTGATGTCTTGAATTGGCTGTGAATAGCCTGCAGTTCATTGCAGCTCTGAATGTGCGGTCTCCATCAGCCTCCTGCTCGCTAGCACCTGCTACGTTTCGGGGTACACCCCCTTTGTCAAGCATTTGTCAGGAGGTTGATGGAGACAGCACATTTAGAGCTGCAATGAACTGCAGGCTATTCACAGCCAATTCAAGACATCAAGGTTAGATATAATATGCTTTTGTCACCGTATGATTACTCGCTTATATAAAGTGTTGAAAAGTGTTGAAGAGAAAAAGTTTGCTGTACGTAAAACGTGTGCAAATATTATTAAGTTTATACGTGAAAGAAGTTAAGTTCACTAAGTATCTGTTTATGGCAACCATTCACATTGAGGTACATTGAAGAGGATAAGGGAAAATCCTATGTTGCCTATTTTAAAGAGTAATCAAGGGATTATAATATTACTTTAAGACGGATAAACTGATATAAGTGAATACTGCAATTGATCTGGCCAGCATGTACTTCTAAAACACCCAGCATATAGCAGCTCGCACAGTATGCGGTACTATACACCGGCTATAAACCGTGTAAACTCACCCTGAAGATAACAGGGTCACTCAGCAGCAAATGGTGTGTCTTAGCAGCATATATTTTTTGTCTCTAACTAGAAGCTTATAGTCAGACATCCTGCTTGGACAAACCCATTGTTTCTCTACAACCCCGCATCACCAATGTTCCTGCGGGAATAGGAGTAAGCAGAGCTGAAATGTCAGTCACTGCTGTAGAACCGCCCAAAGCTTGAACAGGAAGTGTGAGCCTGAAGAAGCTGTGAAAACAGACAGATGGGAAAACCCCTGTGAGAACTAGGAGACCTGCTTTAGTGAACCCAAAGAAATCAGAGCTGGGCATTTATCTATGGGCTATGGATGGCCACTGGCACCAATTCAAATCAATGGATGCCCGAAGGTCAAGTTGTTTTCTAAAAAGTTTTATTTATGCATTTTAAAACATAAAAAGCAACACAGAAAAAAAAAAAAAATCAAACAAGAAATATCCAGCAATAATAGTGAATCCACGTAAATGTCATAAAAAAACAAAAGACTAAGCAGGAACTACATACAGTCCCATAAAGACTCTTGAAAGACTATGTAAGTCAGAACATGTACATTTCTTAAATGTAACTCCAGCACAATTTTTTTTTTTTTTTTTTTTTTTAGTTTTGGATAGTGCAGAGAAGGGTTTTTACATTTGTTTTGCTGTCTGTGTCCCTGTTAGGAAGATTTCACCTCATGTGCTGCTGTGGCATGCTGGAACTTGTTGTTCCACATCTACTCTCTGCTGTGGAACATGGAACGACGAGTGCCGGCATGCCTCATAAGTCTCCGTTTGTAAGTAGGGGACAGATGTAAGTCGGAACGTTGTAAGTCGGGGACTGCCTGTATAACATAATCGCTCTTCATTTAAACAGAAACCCCCAGCAATCAGACCTTCTAGTAAGCAAATTCAATAATAGCTGTCTGTGCAGTAATCTAAAGGTCCTATATGATCAGGAGCACCTCTAGCTGCAAATGTGAGTTTCTATGTAGGACCAGTGTTGATCAGCTGAACTCAGTGGGAAAGCGACAGTTTCTTCAAGTGTTCTCCAGTTTAATACATTAGATTACTGATGTTTTATACCAGGCAATCTGTAAAGATGAATGCACACAGGACGGATTTTTGGAGGAAATTTTCCTGGAGCAAATCTGTAGGTAAATCTGAATCGGGTAGTAAAATCTGCATCAGATAAGTCACAATCTCTAGAAAGTATCTGTATTAGTTGAAGTGCAGCCAGAATGTGGACCTGTAAATGCATGACTTTCGCTTACATGCTTCCTTAGGGGTTCAGGCCCTTTCTAATGTTATGTCCTTACTGATATGGTGTTTCCTGCTGAACACACATCCCATGGTCTGAAACGCAGCTCAGAGAGTGTACCTGTATATAAAGTCTGATAGCAGGGATAGGGAGCATCTGTTCTGCACTGGAAGCTGCAGAAGAAGCCAATTTCCAGCTTGGCTATATTAACATAATCATGTGCTACTGATTTAAAGGAGTTGTATCGTTTGAACTGTTCGTGCTCTTCAGCTAATTCTCTGAGATTGAGTTTGAAATCCAGGGGCGCGTCTCTCCTGCCAGGAGGCGCGTCTCTCCTGCCAGGAGGCGCGTCTCTCACTCAGGGGCGCGTCTCTCCTCCCATGGGGGCAGCGTCCTCTGTCCTCCCAGGCAGGCGCGCTCTTCAACTCCCAGCCCTGCACAGTGGCACACCATGTTTGCATACTGTTTTTTGAAATGTTTTTGTTGCAGAAACTACGATTACTTGGTGTACTTTGTTTTAACCTTTTATGGGGGAAGGGGTGCTTCCATTTTTTGGGTTTCTGTCCCCCCCCACTCTCACGGGCTGTCATAAAAGGGCAGCTTTGAGGTTGGGTTTTTTTTTATTTTTTTCTCTCTGAATATGGAGGCCCGGTGCCCCAGTGAGAGGCCCTGATTGGGTCTTTGAGGGGAAAAAGATAGGTTGGGGACTCCCCTTTGGACCACGTTGAATCGTGGGCAGCTTAAACTGTTTGATCATGATAGTAAACCCCCAGAGTCTCAAAGTTTTTTATGTATGAAAAGATAGCATAAATCTTCTTTAGGGATTTTCGACGTTTTTATTGCCCTTTTGCAGAAATTTTGCCGCTGGCGGCGGTCTGTGTGTGTACATGTATAATTGCATGTTGCCGCAGCCCGCCAGTGGCACCGGGTTTTGCATAGTTTTTTTCGGAATTTTTTGTTGCAGAAACAACGTTAAAATTGGTGTACATTGATTTTAACCTTTAGGGAAAGGAAGGGTGCTTCCATTTTGGGTTTTTCTGTCCCCGCCACTCTCACGGGCTGTCTAAGAAGGGAGCTTTGCATTTGGGGTGTTTTTTTTTTTTTTCTCTCTGAAAAAATGGAGGGGTGACCAGTGGGGGCCCTATTGGCTCGATTGAGAGGTAAGATAGGATGGGACTGCCCGTTTGGACCACGTTAAAAAGTCGTGGGCGCTTAAACATGTTCATTGATAGGGAACCCGAGAGTCTCAAATTTTTTTTCATGTATGTTTGAAGCATAAATGCTTTTTTGGGGTTTTTCGACGTAGTTTTTGCCCTTTTGCAGAAATGTGCCGCTGGCGGCGGTCTGTGTGTGTACATTATTTACATGTGTCCCGAACCCCTGCCATTGGCACCCAGGTTTGTTTCGTTTTTCGGAAATGTTTTTGTGTGCAAAACTACTTTTATACTTGGTGTACTTGATTTTCCCCTATAGGGAAAGGAAGGGGTGCTTCTTTTTGGGTTTCTGTCCCCCCCCACTCTCAAAAAGGCTGTCAAAAAAGGGGCGCTTTTGCAGGTTGGGGTGTTTTTTTATTTTTCTCTTGAATTTGGAGGTCGGTGACCCTGGAAAGGCCTGTTTGGCTCGATTGAGAGGTAAAGATAGGTAGGATGCCGATTTAAAGACCCCGTTGAAAATCTTGGGCAGCTTAATATTTTTTCTGATCATGATATGTAAACCCAGAGTCTCTTTTTTTTTTTTTTTCTTTGATGAAGATAGCATAAAGCTTCTTTAGGGATTTCGACTAGTGTTTTCTCCCCCAGGAGGCGGGGTCTCTCCCCCCAGGAGGCGGTCTTCCCCCCGGGAGGCCGTTTCCCCCCGGGAGGGCGTTCCCCTCCCAAGGCGCGTTCTCCTCCCAGGAGGCGCGTCCCCCTCCCAGGAGGCGCGTTTTCCCCCTCCCAGGAGGCGCGTCTCTCCTCCAGGGGCGGTCTCTCCTCATGAAGCCTGTGAAAAACTTTTTGTTGAAGCGGGGGAAGCGAAGGTTTTCTGGTAAAAAACACTCTGTAGCCTCCGCACGCCCCCCATGCTGCCGTTCAACCCCCCCAAAAAAAGCTCCCTGCTGTATATATCGTTATACACACAGATGAGACATGTGAGATATGCACACTGCCCCCCCTCCTTCCCTCTGTTACCAGGCTGCAGTCTGTGTTACTGTTTTATATGGAGCAATGCACACTGCCCTCCCCCTCCTCCTCTTCCCCTTTTAACAGGCAGGAGACTCTATAATACTGTGTTATATGAGGGGATCTGTGACTTAAAGGGGTTTTGCCACCATGTAATGTCGACGTGGGATGCTTAGAAATCATAAGTTAGGCACTTTCCTAAATGCATGTCATTAAAAAAAAGTGTAATAAAAAAAAAGCAGCTATCACCCAAGTAAAGATGTCAACTCTATCACTCAACGTTCACTGACAGCAAGCACCTGTTATATCTCTTAGTTTACACACAAATTACACTGAAAGCCAGCAGCTTTTACTTCTGTTCTAGTGGTGTTCACCCAAATTGTACTGACAACAGGCAGAGATCTTTACTCAACTACAAGGACAAATGTCAGCTTCAAGTAAAGATCTCTGCTTGCTGTCAGTGACGTGAGTGAAAACAACGGGGGGGAGAAGCAATCAGCTTTGAGAGAAGACCCTGCTCAACCTATAACTAGCTTAGGCTGGTAGTGTAGTGGTAGAGCTTTGTTCTTACAATGAAGGGGTTTGGCGTTCTAGTCCCTCACAGAGTATTTTTTCCCCCCCTAAATTCTACACATATGTAGAGACCTAAAACATATGTCAATCTCTACAATGATATATATACACATACATAGCTCCCCTATATCATGTCTCATCCCCCATAGTATATGCATTGTATCACATATGTTGGAAGTGCGACTACTGTGAGGATGGGACACTATATAGGGGAGCTTTGTGTGTGTATATAAATAAAATTATAGATGTCTACACATATATTTTCATATCTTTACTTATGTGTACAATTTATAAAAGAAAATTAAAAAAAAACTACTGATGGGGCTTGAACTCCTAAACTCTCTCTTGCAGAGCTGATCAGCTATGCACTACACTACACACACAGCTTGTACAAATATGGGGTTGAATCCTTATGGTCTACACTACAGAGGAGTTCATGATGCAGAGGCTGAAGGATAGGTATTCAACCTTGGAACGAGCACGTGATGACATCATAAGGAGGCGGGGCTTGCATTAGATCTGAGGAACAGGACGCCCTCTTTTCAAAGTAGCAGCTTAAGGACTGGACCTGAAAGGAGGTGAATCAACCTCTTGGCAAAAGCCCTTTAAACAGCCAGTAATTGCCCAGATCCATCACCCTAGAACTGGGAGATGTGTATAGAGCCAGCAGACCTTGGGTTCACTATCAATTTTAACAGCTCAGATGGGAGTAAAACACAAAGTGTGCAGGCAGCCAATCACAGCACAGGGGGCGTGGCTGGGGCGTTTCCTGTCTAGTGGCGTATCCCAAAAGGCTGAATGAAATGTCAGCCAGTCACAGTGCAGAGGGCATCTAGGGGGCGGGAAACGTCCAAGGGGCATGTCCAACCAGCAACAGCAAAAAAAGAAAACAGATTTAAAGAAAAGCTCATATCTGCTAAACCAAGTGAATGAGATAATGCAACCCAATTACAAAAGTGCTTATTTTTACTGTCCCCATAATCTGAGACATGATCTTCGTAGCGATAAAATCCCTTTAAGCCTTGTGTTTTTGAGGCGTCATACTACAATGCCGTAAGAACACAATGTGAAGCCCTCATAGAGCACGCAGTAATACGGCAGCTGAAGAGACAGGACACTCATTTTTGGTCACATTCTGAATGTTCAGAAACTCCAGATGAAATCAGAAGCACGTAGATACACAGCAGGATCACATCTTTATAGGAGCAGTATAATGGCTCAAAACAATTTAGAATTTTTTTTAAAACCTGAAGTACACAGCTTCTCTCCTCTGTCATATAACAGTATATATCACAGAGCTCAGCTCCTCTCCTCTATCATATAACCCTATATATCACATAGCTTGGCTTCTCTCCACTACCATATAACACTATAACACAGAGATCAGCTTCTCTCCTTCCATCATAACTTATAACCCTATATATCACAGAGCTCAGCTTATCTCCTCTATCATATAACCCTATATATCACAAAGCTCAGCTTTCTCCCTCTATCATAAAACCCTATATATCACAGAGCTCAGCTTCTCTCCTCTAACATATACCCCTATATCACAGAGCTCAGCTTCTCTCCCTCTACATATACCCTATCTATCACAGAGCTCAGCTTCTCTCCCTCTATCATATAACCCTATATATCACATAGCTCAGCTTATCTCCTCTATCATATAACCCTATATATCACAAAGCTCAGCTTCTCTCCCTCTATCACACCCTGTTCTCATATATAACAGCATAAACCACCTGAAAGGTTCGATTTAAAAGAGAAAAATAGGTACACTTACGGTGAAGGGGTGGAATCACCTGGAAAATATGGCTGCTGAACAGATGCCATTCCTGGCCCCCAGTCACTGAGTTCACCATACCAAGAGCCCCCTAAAGAGAACGGCTCTGTCTTCTGGCTCACAGAAGGGGATTCCTAGCATATACTCCCCTAATATGGACGGGGCTCATCCTTGTGAGACCTACAACAAACAGCTTGCCCTGCAAACCACAAGCTTACAGCTATTTTGTATTAGGAGCTCTGTAGCAGCTTCTCTACAGGTACCCAAGCTGAACGTCATCATGCATGCATTTTCATTCCAGTTTACAGCACATTTATGTTTTTTGCTAATTTAAACTTTTCTCGACCCTGCAGAGAGCAAAACTTACTTTCAAACCACGCTGAAATGTGGCGATGGATAAGAGTGCCAAGTCTTGCTGTTCCTCTGCATATCGTACCAGGTAAACGTACACCAGCTTCTTTATCTGGAAAACATGGGAGGAATATTAAAATTAAACGGTGCAGAGTAAAAAGCGGCACCGCGGTATGTAACAACGTGTGTCTCAAGCGGAGCTCTGCAGACCAAAAAAAAACAACTTGATTTGTTGAATGATGTAAAAGGGAAAACAGACAAGACCCATCTGCACTTAAGAGGGGCTTGAGTCTTAATGCTCGGTGTTCGACGTGTCCACGCAGTACATTGGCAAACTTTTCGTTTAACACAATAAAATTATATACTCTCAAGCTCCCGAGAGGCACTTTTGTAGCTGCTGGGGCAAAAGACATAACAATATTAAATCACAGAAGGTTGCAAAATACAACACTTGTCCTTGTTCTGCTTTAGATTAGAGCAAATCAATACTGACCACAAGAGGCCTGTGCACAGAACGGCAGCAGGTTGCTGCGAATGGCTCCTTTCCTTGAAACCACTCTGTGCCCAGATAAGGGAACGCTCAGAGATGCGTGACTGCACCGCTCTCGCCGCACTTACTGCCATTCAATGTTACTACATGTCTGACTGTGAAACTAATTACGACGGGGCCACATTAGTCTTGGGGAACACAGGAAGGTCTGTTTAATTAGTTTATCAATGCTAGAACATCAAACTTCATGACATATTGACTAAACCTTTGATTTTGGTCTGCACCTCCGGCACAGTACAGGGTCACAAACTGCATCCTTTGTCATCTGCTAACATCTGGTACACATCCCAACAAAGCCTAGGGTACCTTAGGTTTGCTAAAAAGAGATTCACAGGACAGCATTTTGGAAGCAGCGCTCAAAGTATTTAGGAGACAGAATGTGAGAGAATGATTTACCTACGAATTTGGACTTTTGCCTTTGATATTGCTTAGGATGAAAGAAACAGGAGTGGTCGCCTAGAACTAAGATATTAAAGGGGTAATAACATCTCATTGTTAGGATATGTAATCCTTTTTGATCAATAGGGCTCAAGTCTCAAAACACCAATCAACCCTGAGAAAGAAAGGGATGCATCTCCTTTAGGCTATGTTCACACGGCTTATTTTGGGACGGATTTCATTCCGTATTTCACGCTGTACTGCGCAAAATACGGCTGAAATCCGTCCCAGTCATTACGGTAATCCACAGTTCTCATAGAGAACTATGGATTACGTCTCCTCTCCCCGCTTGCCGTATTTCGCGAGCGGGGAGAAAGTGACATGTCAATTATCCACGGCGGGATACGTGCCGTGGATAATGAATGTCTATGGGGCCGACGAGCTGCCCGGCCCCCCGCCCCGCGGCACACAGCGTAATTGTGGGGGAAATCCGTCCCCGCAATTACGCCGTGGATAAGCCGTGTGAACATAGCCTTAAAGTGGCACTCCAGATGTGCAGAGAGCTACAGCTGGTCCTATTCATATGAATGGAGCTGGGCAGCAGTTCCCCTGCACAGCAAATGATCGGGCGCGATTAGTATATTTCTAGGTGTGGCACCCTTCATGTTTAGCGGAAAGAAGGTTTCTAAATAATCACAGAAAGGGATTCTTTACTGGAAAAGCAGTGAGGCTATGGAACTCTCTGCCAGAGGAACTTGTCATGATGACGTCACTAAGGGCTGTTTACACAGCACAGGACAAATACTGGTCGGTTTATCCGGCCGTGGGAGGACGGCTTTTCTCCGCGATTGCAGGAGAAAAGCCTTCCCCCTTCCCATAGACCTGTTCATATTCCGTCCGAAAACCGGACGGAAGAACGAACAAGCAGAATGTTTTTCGGGCGGCCGGCGGAGATCCGTGTAGTGGGGACTGCTGCACGGGTTTTCCATAGAGATCCCATGTAAAAGTTTGCGTCCTGTTTTTCAGACGGATTGCAAAACCACAAACCGTCTGTAAAACAGTCTGCAAACCAATGCCGTGGGGACAGGGCCTAATAGTTCAAAAAGTCTGGATGTATTTCTAGAGTGTAATAATAGAACAAGTTATAGTGACTGGAATTCTGGAGAAGGGTCGTTTATCCAGGGAGTTATTCTGATTGCCAGATTGGAGGCGGGAAGGAATTTTTTCCCTAAAAAGAGAACAGTTGGCTTCTACCTCATGGGATTTTTGCCTTCCTCTGTCTTAACTGTATTACAGTAGGCTGGATGGATGTCACTTAACAGTCTAGGGTATGTTCACACGGCTTACTATCTCACATAATTGCCCGCGTATTGTGCTTTATACGTGGTGAAACGCGCGCCGGAATTACGGTAATTCATTGAGAGCTATGGATTACGCATCGTCCCCTCGCGCGTACAATCCAATTGCATTGTACGCGCGGAGGCAGAATTCCTCACCGCTGACAATGCATGTCTATGGGGCCGGCGCCCTCGTGCTTTGGAATTACGCGCTGATCAGCACGTGGTTCCAAAACACATACCGGAAAAAACTGTGTGAACGTACCCTACAAGCTATGTAGTGCTGCAACCCTTTCATTCTGAAAATCAGTAAGGGTTCTTAGAAGTTGGACCATCACCGATCATAAAATAGCCCTCTAGCCCTAGTTCATCACATAATGAAACTCGAATACCCATTAATGTAGAGATGGGGAACTCTTTATCTGCCAAAGGTCCATTTGCATATTTAGAACATTATTTGCGGGTCACACAAAACTAATAAATTAAAAATTAGCCGCTAGATTTAGTTAAATATTTAACGGGTGCTCCGACACTAACAAAAGATAAAAAATAGAAGGAAAGAAACACTAACTTCGTGAAACCTCCCGTTGCATCGCTGCGGACGTCCTGGTGAGCCCCGAAATGACTTCCTTGTTCAGTCGTCACATGACTGCTGCAGCCAATCACAGGCCGCAGTGGTCCGTGTGGAATATTCAGCACGTGACCGCTGTGGCCTGTGATTGGCTGCAGGGGTCACATGATGAACGAACAGTGAAGTCTTCTGCCGGGATCACCAGGACGCGAGGGTTCATGAAGGTAGTTTTCTTTATTTCTATTTGCTATCATGCCCCAACAGACTAACGAACATTTGTTAGTGTCGCAGCACCCCTTTAAGTAACTCACCCCTATTGTGATGACTGAAACTGGTTCTCTCCCTGATTAGCACAAGCCCAGATGCATATTGCTGAACAAAAATCTTCAAAAATACAATTCGCTACCAAGAATATCTCACAACAGCTCACAGAAAAATATTTCCCAGCAAAATAATAACTCTTTATTGATATACATTAAAACTTTTTAACAATGACTAAATAGGCCTTAAAATTGCCAAATGGAGTAAAACCCTCACTCCCACACCAAACACCCCACCTATAGAGGGTAATGTGTAAAGAACAGAGCCTCAAAACAAAATAGCTAGAATGTACTGTAGAAAAGATTACTATTTAAACATCTATCAATGCATACGTAGAAGTCACCCCAAATATACACTCACGGTTCTATTGATATCACATGGAACTGGATATCTGTGTCATTCCAGGGGCTGTAAAAAAGAAAAAGCCATAGGACCATTCCTGTGATACACCTCCACTTATGATCCTATCCAGGTGGAGAACTCACCACAATTGGGGTGACCCCCCTCTCGAAGACTCGCCGTACACAAAACCTCCGCACCACGATCCAAAAGGTTCAGATTCTATTCCCAATAATGATGAATGAATCTGTTAATGCAGATGGCAGAAAAGCAAAGAAATGGTCCCAATTTCTGGTTCCTCAGGGGACAATATAGAGATATATGGTTCTTACAATGAATGAACCATGTGGGTGATGGCCACTGCTCCTAGGGTAATGGCGTGATAAGACCAACATAAAAGTACATCAGCAGCAAATCTTGCCAATAACGTTTTACAGCACGTCAGGGGAGACAAGGAATGGACTAGAACTGAGGCAATAGAAGGCACAGCTACCATCTACAGTTTACACATCCGAGTCTCTGTGACACCCCCACCCCTACCCTTGCCGTGATGTCAACGCCTCCACCAACATGCAACAACACAGACTAAAGTTGACTCTAAAGTCCTGGATGCCTGCCCTGCACTCCAAGGTTACATGCAATGTGCCCAAATCTCCCTTCCTCTCATGCTATGATGTCCATGCATTTCCTTCCCCAACATGCACTAACTTATCAAGTGAGAAAGTGCATGGACTCGAGCTGTTCCAGATGCACTCAACACCCTTCAGTCTGAAAACAAGTGCCCGAAGCTTAGGAGCGCAGTAACATCCGCTCTGACGGTCCCCAAGACGGATCTAAAAAGCACTTGTAACAGAGTGAAAACTCCGTGTGAACAAGCCCTTATACGAATGCCAGAAAAAAAAAAAAAAACACGGTATAACCCTCATACTTGTCCATAGTGACAGCTTCCATGAACTAAACGTGGCGTCCGTCATCTGATGACCTGGCATTTAGTTAGCAGCAGGGCCACATGACATCTATGGGGTAGATGAATAGGA
This sequence comes from Phyllomedusa bahiana, assembly GCA_025379985.1. Classification (NCBI taxonomy): domain Eukaryota; kingdom Metazoa; phylum Chordata; class Amphibia; order Anura; family Hylidae; genus Phyllomedusa; species Phyllomedusa bahiana. The sequence goes on along the minus strand of JAODAL010011233.1, from coordinate 18,779 downwards.
ATAATGGAGGAAGAATTATTAATATGGTTATTCCAGCAGCTTTTTCTTCCCTGTGTGTACTGCTGTCTGTCTAGGTAAAATGTGTCAAACCCAATTTTGTGGCTCACAAGAGCTTAGACACAGCAAGCATGAATGGACAAGGTCTTGACGCCTTAGGACCAGCTCTCTACTTCCCCTGGAAAACGCAGCCAGGACAGGGAGCCATCTTGGATTTGGAGTTGCAGCATGCAGCTCTGTTCAGTAACTCGCAGTCGGTGGCACAGCCATGGCTGCCCATCCCAAGAACTATAGTCAACAATAGCCCTCTGAGGGTAATTTAAGTGCTCATGAGAACCTCGGCAAAAATGAGATGCACAACACTGGTCTAGGTGATGCTGTGTTGTTAATAAAGTTAACTGTTAAAAAAAAAAAAAATCCACAACACGCTCTAGGTGACGTCATGTTGTTGTTAATAAAGTTAACTGCAAAAAACCCCCAAAAATAACAAAGCATAAAGATGAGACAGAAGAACGGGGGAGCAGCAGCTCCACAAACACTGACCGACAAGATAAGACGCCGACAATACTGGAAAAGTTCTGTTCTGCGATAACTACTGTTCGCTTGATACCAGGGGTCACATGACTTGTGTGTGGTGGCCACCTTTTTCCAATAGATAAGGTTCTACAGCATTGATATAGAAAAGGAAACCTATACTAAAAAATTGTATGACTATTATGTACATAAATAAAAAATGGACAACCCCTTTAATGTGGGACCTCCAGCTCTTCTGACACGTCTGTTTTAGTAAATCCATTGAGTTTTACGGTGGAGCATCTTCCTTCGAATTGTGTACTATGCCAATCCCCTGTATCCCGCACATGAATATTACAATAAATTACATATTACACTAGGTCACACTATTGACATAAATGAACAGTAACATCCAACAGTCAATGCATTCATAAATTTACAGGAAAGAATATCACAGGAACAGCAAATTTTCATGAAAAGGTGCTCCAAAACTGTTATTTCATAGGAATTGCAAGTATTCATTAAAATAGACGAGTAAAAAGATCATCTTCAAATAAAGGTACAATTAAGGAATATTTATTTCCAGCTCACTTCTAAATTTAAAGGGTAAAAGATCCTTATAAGATCCCCCTGCATCAAGGAATAATATGTTCATACATAATACTCAACCCATTATGGGTTGGCAGACCTTGTACAAATTGGTGATAAATGAAGGAACTGTGCCGCCCTGTGTGTGGCATAAAAATAAGCCAGTAGAATAAGGTATGGACAAAAGGTGCTCAGCACTGTGAGGGCGGATGATTGTGACCTACTGAACACCGAGGAAAAAAATGTCCATTTAGAAGGCTATTTTTAGTGTACACATAGTGTATGTATAATGTGTGGCCGTTTTAGCATGAAAAATGGAGCCTATGAATAACAGTAACTGAGGTCAAACATCTCAGGGCCTGCAGCTCAACCAACAGAAGGCCTGCTTGTTTACATGGCCGGACTGGGACCAAAAGTCGGCACTAGCGTTTTAAAGCACACAGGCCACTCGCTGTGTGGTGAATGGGAAATAGGTTTCTGTATCCTTAGTTTATGACAGATTGGAGTGCTTATCATACTCATGCCATGTTTACACGGAGCAGACTTGCTGCAGAGTTTCCATCTAGATTGGTGGAAGGAACATCTCAATCCGAGCGTGGTGGGGGGTGGGTGGAGGGAGAGGGGAGGGTTTCTCCGCTAAACGAGGAGAAAAGCTGTCCCCCGGCGGCCGTGTGCATGACCCGAAAACAGCACAAATACCGGTCGGGATCTCCGACCTGTATTTGCACTGTGCCATGTGAACGGCCCCTTAGGCTATGTCTACACTGCGGTGGACAAAAAAACGACCAGAAGATAAAATACTAAAAACTTTCAGAAAACAGTTTTTTGCCCACTGCCTGTCAAAAGCAGTTGAAAAAACATCTGTTTTTTGGTGCAGTTTGCATTTTTGGTGCTTTTTTTTTTTTTAGCGTTTTTTTGCAGACATGCACAGCATTAAAGAAAAGAAAAAAAAAAAAAGACTTTTCTATGCAGTGGAGAGACAGTGCCCTGCTCAGTCGTTTTTTGCAACATGTTTTAAAAGACAACCAGCAGCAAAAACAAGCAGAAAAAGAGACGCTCTGTGGAAACAGCAGGATGCTTTTACTATTAAAGTCTATGGGAGCTGTTTTCAGTCGTTTTTTTCAGCGTTTTTAGAAAACGAAAAACGTTGAAAATAAAACAGACGTTTTTCTGTGCAGCTGACATATGAACATATCCTAACAGGTTATAACGCCAATAAATGAAAAGGGAAAAATTCTAAATTACGGTATGATTTGCGGTAGGTTATAGTTATACCAACAAATATAAACATACCCAAACACTGAATAATAAAACAATATATAGAATAAAAATGGAAATAACAAGGTATCAAACAGCCAAGGAGAGTAAATAATCCTGCAGAGAATGAAAGCATGTAAGTATATAAATATCTCAAGACGGCCTGAATAATATAAAATAAATAAAATATAATTGTTAGTATATTAGGACTTATAGGTATGTGTGTGTGTATATATATTGTGCCAACGTTTAATCACTGTGTAGGTAAATGGAGCAGGCGCAGGTGGTCATCACCATTATTTGCCCACCCATCTGGAGATGCGTCAAGCCCTCAGCGCAACTTTGTAATAAATACAGTGGGGAAAATAAGTATTTGATACACTGGCAATTTTTGCAAGTTTCCCCACCTACAAAGAATGGAGAGGTCTGTAATTTTTATCAAAGGAACACTTCAACCGTGAGACAGATTGTTAAATAAAAATAAAAAAAATGGGCATTTGACATTCAGGACTCTGGGAAAGATGGGCGATTCTCTTTTCTCTGTCTCTCCCACACTGTGATATATCCTGCAGATTATTACACCTCTGACCTCTACAGAACACAACTATACGTTTTATCTGTTTGTTTACATGGGACTGCACATGATCTCTCTCTCTCTGCTGTGGGATTTCTGATCGCTGTCAGTGTCCAACCCGGCAAGCATACATCTCACCTACCACTGATTGCTGTCAGCGTCCAACCCCACGCACATACCTCCCTCCCTCTCTCTCGTACGTGCACACCTCCTCCTGCACGCTCCCATACGTGACCTGCTTCTTGTATCTCCCTCAGTCGCGCGTTCACAATTACGACCGGGGGTGGGACCTGGGCGTAACCCAACCGGAGCTCTCACTTCGTTCCCAAGCACTAAACAAACAGCAAGTTCTCTTAAACCATAGCATTTTGCTTATGGTAAACAGGGACAGACATGCTTAGATTTTTGGTCTCCTCCTTTTGAACTATGATCTCCGTAGCGAGAAAACCCCTTTAAGATATAGAGCGTTTTGTCCATCTTTGTATATCACTTGGTATCTCTATGCAGTATATAGTATTATATCTACCGCATACTTCACTGAAACAAAATAGTTGTTATAATTTATAGTATTCTGTTCATCTTGGTATCTCACAGAGTACTTTGTAGGGTTTATAGATTCACATTCACAGTATCTATTATGCTATTAGGTTTGAAGATATAGGTTAGATAAGGGTTTCTTATCTAGGGTAGGCTCCTGAGTGAGTCGCCCCTAGTGGGGTGGGTGCGCCCGTTTTGGTGGTAGGTAGGGATTAGTATAGGGTTGGTAGAGGGTTTTTTTAGAATCATTATTTAGGATTTTTTATCTGTATTTATTAAAAGTTAAGTTTTATATTTGGTTAAGCAATTTCTGTTCCTATATGGTTTTCGGTGGCTTGATTGGTGGAGTTGCTGATGTTGTATTATTTTTGGGCTACCCCAGTCCTTTTTATTATTTTTTTTTTTTTGTTTTTTGTTTCAGGGTAAGCTATATTTGATGTAGATGCAATGCTGTACACATATGAGCATTTCATTTAATTTTTATTTTAACATCAAACATCGTCAAATTGTATTTTCAGGTAACAGTCAACTCTGGAACCTGCATCTATTTTGAGAATACGCTCCTAAACTCCTCTATGCAAAACTAAGAGGTGGCAGCATGTATGGTTTTCTCTGTTCTATGGGACTTCAGAGTACAGCTGATAATTCCCACTGAAATGAAAGAAGAGTGCCGACCATTATTATTATTTATTTTCAAGTGCCATTGACTCCATGGCGCTGTACATTCAATGGGAGTGGGGGGAGGGGGGTTTTCCATACATAACATATGTCAAACAAGTACAATGATAACAGTGAACGACTTACAACTGGCACAGTGCGAGAGAGGGCCCTGCCCGCGAGGACTTACACTCTACATGTGCTGCCAGATCTCAATTTCCTACAGATGAGTTTGGCAGGATCCTGATCTCAAGATAGGTGCGGGCTCCGGGGATGAGACCTGCACCTGTCAGATACTTAAATGTCTTAATGGGAAAACCCCTTTAACAGGACACCACCATAAAAAAAACGTTTTCACTGATTGACAAGCAACATGGGACGACTATGTGTAACTTTTTTTTTTTTTATAATTTTTTTAATCTCTCCTATGTACATTACTTCCAGGTTTGTCTCTCTGCCTTCCCCTCTGTGAGCTCTAATGGCCACATATCTGTTATAATAAACCGATCTTCCCTGCTGCGCTATTTGGGCCACATGTATGAAAACTGTCTAGGTCTAAAACTCACCTTGTTTCCCATAGCAACCAATCAGAGCGCTCCTCTCATTTCAAATAGTGCTCTGGAGGAATGAGATAGGCGCTCTGATTGGTTGCTATGGGCAACAAGGTGAATTTTAGACCTAGACAGTTTTCATACATGTGGCCCTAAGGCCTCGTTCACACGGCTTATTTCGCCGCGTATTTGCCGACGGATTGACGATCGTCAATCCGTCGGCAAATCCGTCCGAAATAAGTCAACAGCCTATTTTCTATTGATTTCAATAGAAAATACGGCTCGTCGTTCACACGACGCGTAGTTCCGTGCCGGATTGCCGCCGCGGATTGACGACGGCAATCCGGACGGAAAAACAATGTGCATGTCAATTATTTCCGGACGGATTCACCACCTACAATGATTGTAGATGGTGAATCCGTCGGGAAATCAGTTACAAATACGTGCCACACTTAGTGGCACTTATTTGCAACTGATTTTCAACTGATTTCAGAACGTATTTACATCAGAACTGCGTTGTAATTACGTTCTGAAATAAGCCGTGTGAACGAGGCCTAATAGTGCAGCAGGGAAGATCGGTTTACGGTTCTCTTCCAGGCCCACTAATGGTCTGAAAGGTATACTGGTCATCAGCAGGCCTGAATAAGTGTGAAGAAAGCTGGGAATCTTCTGATGTAGAAAAGATGAATCTATTACCCTCCATATATTGCTCTTGTCATTGCCTTCGAGTCTAATCTCTATCTAGGTCTGTCCAGAGGACAAAAGAGCAATCATTCTGTCATTACTTGCTATTTGTAGTAGAAGAGTGAAGAAATCAGGCGATACCTTTTAAAGGCTAACTGAGTATATTTGATGGTGAGCTTTCGCGCGTAGTAGCTCCCTTCTTCGGACATGATATTATACAAGAACTGAAAATTACCAGACTTTTTATACACATGTCAAACTATGTGTGAACTGAGAGCCTCAAATCACACCTGATAGCTAAGAGTTAAGACGAAGATTTACTGACCCGTCCGTCACGCCTCACAAGTTTCCAGATTATTGATTTCTTGACCTGTTGTAAATGACTTCTCTGCTTATATTACATTTTGTTATTTTTAAGAATTCTAAGTTCCTTTGAAGGTCCATGTCTTTTGTGTATAAAGTCTGTAAATTTTCAGTTCTTGTATAACATCATGTCTGAAGAAGAGAGCTAGTCCTCTCGAAAGCTTACCATCAAATATACTCAGCCTTTAAAAGGTATCGCCTGATTTCTTCACTCCTCTACTCCTTTCTATGGCTAACACGGTACAACATTATACTACTTGCTATTTGTAGTGAGACTACATGCACAGAAGGACTTGTTTATTTAGAAGCAGAAGCCAGCTTATCCTGATATTTTTGTGGGCACAGAAAGTCCATTCCAAGTGAAATAAAATAACAAAAGAAATAGGCTTAACTGCGGGACGTAATTACGTCCTGCAATTACGCCGTGTGGCTGGGGGGCCGACACCTCGCAGGCCCATAGACAATCATAACTAGCGGCGCGTATACGCCGCTAGAAAGTGACAATCGGCGCGTAATTACGGACCGAAATACGGCCCATTTTTAGGGTGCTTTCACACAGCGCAGTTTTGGTGCAGCGTTTACTGCGCTCCAATTAAACTGCCTTTATTACCAGCAAGCTTCTTTCACTTATCTTAACTGTTTGGGAAGTGAGTAATCAATTAGTGTGTGTGTAATCCACAAGACTTCAAACACTGTAATCGATTACTTACTTGAAACATCTTTCTGAACAATTTAGACAACTGAAAGAAGCTTGCTGGTAATAAAGGCAGTTGAATTGGAGCGCAGTTAAAACTGCACCAAAACTGTTCTGTGTTAAAACTGCCCAGTCCGGATGATATTCAACCCAATAGCAAAGCAAGAAAGTGTGAGACTAAGTCCAGTTGCTATATGCTATAAATGATTTATCCCAACATGCCATTGTTCCAGTCCGGAATTTGCTAGCCTAAAACTCTAGTAGTGCACACCACTGCCAGAGTAAACAGGCAGATTAGAAATGCAGTAAATCTTACCTCGAGATTCTTGCTGGCGACATTCTTTACTACTGCGGGAAATAACTCGGAGGCATTTTTCCCAGCTGAAATCATCTTAAAAGAAAGAAAATGAAAGCAAGTCAAAAATACTGACAAGTGATTAGAATATCCCACGCCGGCCTGCTGTGGCATGGCTGACCAAGCTTTGGTTCTCCCGTCTGTCTGCAAAAAAATTTTTAAGGCCCCTTTAACGCTAGTAAATATCTTCCAGCTACCATTGGCTGTGATGTGTAACCTCAATACCAGATTCCCCCACTACAGCCCTGTGTGACAGGTAGAAGCACAATGTGCTCAACTATACCAAAAATGTAAAAAAAATAAGATACACATGAACCTTTAGGCCGCCTCCCCATGGCACAGGACAAATACCGGTCGGTTTATCCAACCAGTATTTGCACTGTTTTCAGGCCGTTCACACGGCCGCCGGGGGACGGCTTTTCTTCGCGATTAGCAGAGAAAACCGGTCGGAAGAATGAACACAATGTCTTTCAAACCACCGAGACCGCTGCGTGGGTTTTCCGTAGAGGTCCATGTAAAAGTTTGGCAGCTGGTTTGCAGACTGTTTTCAAAACCGAAAATCATCTGGAAAACCGGCTGCAAACTCGTGCAGTGGGGACATGGCCTTACACAGGAAATCTGCCAGGTACTTTATGCAACCCACAAGCAGCATGAAACAGCTGCAGGTTACCCGCTTCCAACCACGTTTTAGCGCGTCATGATACAACACTGAAGTTGGGCCAGGTACAGGGGAAAGTCACTGTGGCCAGGAGAGTGAAGTCTGTTGTGCAGCACCTCCTCGCTTTAGGCCATCTCCCTCCAATGTTTGCTATAGCGATAGGGTCCGGGGCACCTACTTGACCATAGCAACTTTGTGCCACCACGTATTTGAGCCTAGACAAGCACTTTAATGTTTAGGGTTTCCCAATGGGAAATCTCAGATCATGGCGGAGGTTGCGTGGAGTTTACTAACATTGATATGTGCTGGGCAAGTGGCTCTGAACACAAGCTACAGACAATGAATTTATATGCCATGTTCATGAGTTGCATACACATTGAAATATGGACATATTTGATATCAATGAGAATAAATCCCTGTTCCGACTTTACATGAAGAGGTTTTCCCATTTGGCTGTTTTACAGTCTGCTCTTCCCAGCCACCTCCAGGCTCCAGCTTCCTGTTCGGGCTGTGGGTGATTCTACAACAGTGACTGACATTTCAGCTCTGTTATCCCTAGCTGAGCCTGTTAGAGGGACATTGTTGATGGGAGGGTTTAACAGAAGGGCAGTAGGCTACAGAGCTCTAAAGGGTTAAACTTCAAGAACAATTTTCACCCAAAGAAATGGCATACATGCTTTACACCATATTTATTATGTGTTTTAGACAGTTTCTAGACACTTTGATGCCTCGTCTGTCAAAAAGGGGCAGAGCTTCGAAAGAGGGTACGGCTTCCGGGAAATGGGGCATGGTTAGCATACAACACGTGCACCAAAATTTGGATGCAGTTAGGGTAGGTTCACAAGCTATATGCTTGCAGAATTTTAACAATGAAGCGATGTGGGGAGGCCAGATTTCTGCCTCCTACACTTTTGGATTTGTACGCGCCGTAAAACATACGAGCAAAATCATCATCTGAACAATGACAATGATTTTGCACTGCACTCGAACATTGTTTGACGCATATAAGATAAGCGGAAAAAACCTGAGGGAAGGTCCATTAAGTGGCATAAAGTAAGCTAACTTACGAAAGATTTAAAGTTAGACTAGACAGTCTGCGCCAGATTTATGAACACTAGGATACATGTGGCGCATTGTAAAGCTGTCTAGTCTAAGTTTACACTGACAGCATTGATAAATGTGACCTAATGTATTTAATAATAATCTTTATTTACCTTTCCTACATGTTTAAAGTTAATCAGTGGTGAGAAAACTTCTTTAAAAAGACAAAAATCTGCACCAGTTCCGTGAAAAATATCTTCAGCCTCATCACATGAGGAGTGTAATTGATGACATGGAGCAGGCAAAGCGCTGCCCCAGGGGAAAAGATTCTGCTCCCATGGCAAACAGATTTCAGCAATATGTTTCACCTGCTTTCAAAGAAGTAGAAGAGTTCAACCATTCATCTAAACTGACGGTAACAATGTCAGGGTATAAAGGAATTGCCAGAGATGTTGCCACTGTGGTCACTGCTTTGCCCCCAACCCAAGTTAGTGTAGAGAGGCCGTTCTCTCGCCTGGAAATCATGAGATCAGATGTGAGGTGGTGCATGCAGGATCTGATGGAGGCGATACTAGTTCTCAGAACAAATTCAGAGGCTCCACAAATGTTCCTGTAGCGTTTTGCATATTTACATTATTTGATATGACTTTAGAACACAAAAACAGATATATTTTACACTGACAAGCAAAATGGTAACAATGTTTTGAACTTGTGACTTTCAGGCTCCATATCTCTCCATCCACTACAGCTTTGTACATGAGGCTACTGTAATTTTATATACAGTCATCTTACCTATCTTATACATAAATCTGACTTGCAAGTATTTAGCATCTGCTTAGTTCTGCAGATTCTTTCCTGTAACTGCATTGTTACAGTTTTGCTCCTAAAAATTGAAATGTTAATTTTTATTATTTTGTTAGTATTTGGGAAATCCACCTTTTGGTTTTCAATACTGCCTGAATCCTTCTGGACTCTGAATCAGATTCAAGCATATCTTGACCAAAATCTGATCCCAGGTCTCTTCTACACATCCCAATGTTGGTGCAGACTAGACTTGGATACAAATACAGCTTTTTCTTCAACTCTACCCACAAGTGTTCAAAAGATCAAAATATTGTTACCCTTTTGCTTGTCTTTTCTACCTAAATAGCTTGATTATTGTATCATAAGGCGATAAAAAGCCTTATGTTACCATTTTACCACAGTAAAGTTATCACTTAAACATGTATGAGGGAGTCAGGAGTCGGAATCGGAGGTTTGGGACATGGAGGAGTCGGGGCTTTGGCTTGCCGACTCCTCAGCCCTGATTGTATTATATTATGGTGCACAGTTCTGCAGCAAAGTCCATACCGAGTCACCATGTATGAACGTTTTATTAACTCATGAAGGGGATTCCTATTACCTCAATGATAAAAGGGAAGGGGGTGTTTCATCCAACAACTAAATCTTCATCATCTACAAAAGAGCTCTAAGGATTATTGTAAAGCGCCATACCCCAACAATCCTTTTCATTGCATCCAGCTTGGCAGAGTCTTTGTTACTTTCCAACATTTGCTTTAAGTCTTCATTCCTATGAAAAGAGAACGACAAGGTTATCGCAAACAAAAAATATATAAAATCTACACACACATTTAATAAAAACAGGAACCTCCCAAAAAGTGCAAGTCAAAACTCTGACAGAATATACTCCGAACAGTATGAGTTTTAACCCCCCACCCCCTGACTATTGTACCATCATACAGGAGCGGGGAGGACACCTCATGTACAGCAACGTAAAAATGCATTTTGATCGGCTTCTGCGTCATACGCAAATTACTCTACTCACCGCGCATTTCTCCAGCAGGTAAGCGGCCTGCTGTTATGGTGGCAACCGCTCCTACCGAAGTGGAGAAGTCATCATAGATTCCAACCAAGCCTAGGCAGCCTTGCAGGACACTTGCCAGCTGAAGAACCACCCAACAGACACTTGGAAAGTACTGTGTGTACGGCAGAGGAGTTTTTAAAATTCATTTTGCTATATTACTGCTGCTAGACATGGATATGTCTAAACACAGAGCCTCTTTATATGTAGCGGTTATTGCAGGATTTCAAAAGTGATGACAGATTTGCTCAAAAGGGGTTCTCTCACTACAAACATTAGCATTCAACATGTATGGACAGGTAAATAAAGACTTACTTTTCACTAGAAAAACTTTGGATTATTAAACTATTCACTGTCCACATTCGAAAACTGTATAAAAAAAAAATACGAAAACAGAGTGTAAAATGCTGTACAGATGCAGAATCCGACCAGTATTTGTACTGTGCCGTGTGGACGTAGCCTTAGCGGAGGGGTCCGTTTCCAAGAAGAGAATTATGAAAGCAGCTCTGAAGTAGTCTACAGTCTGGATCTCAAGCAATCAGTGAGGGGACAGTAATACAACGCACAAAGTGTGTGTCTAAGTAACACGTCTAAACAGAAAAACCATTCAGGACAAAAAAATGTTACATAAAATGAAAAAAAAAAAAAAAAAAAATTTCCTAAACTTCATGCAAAAGGACTCTTGAAACTGGATCAACAACATACTGTAAAAAAGTGTCCTGGGCCCCTAGAAAATAAAATTGGAGTAAAGCCCCCACGGGTCATGGAGCGCGGAAAAAGAAACACATAGAAAAGGAAAAAAGGGGTTTAAAGGGGGTTTTGTCTTTTTAAATACCCAAATTTATCTAAACCTCTTCCCTGTTTTTTTGGGGTTTTTTTTGTTTTCAGGGGGGGTTTTACTGGTTTCCCATTTGGCTTCCATAGGGAAAAGGTCTGAAGCCTTAGCAACCAGGCTGGAGCCTATCATGAGAGTTTTGAACGGGTTTCTGTACTAAAAAAAGGTTTGGGGGTTTGGGGCACCCAAATAAAAAGGGGATATTAAGAATGGGTTTAAGGGAGGGTTTTAATGGACAAATTTTGCAAATTGACTTGTTTTTGGGCAAATCTTTTCAAAAAATAAAGCAATCCTTATAGGGGAGACAACCCCCTTTAAAAGGGAATTCCTCTTCAAAAATTCCCGAAATTTTCCTCCCAAACCCTTTCTAAGGGGTTTAACAAATTTACCGGATTCCCGGGCTAAACAGACCTCTAGCAGAAAAAGGGGGCCTTGTAACCCCCGGGCCCACAAAAAAAACACCCCCGAACTTCGTTTTTGCACTTGTTTTGCTTTCCCTTTCAAATTTTCGCGTTTTTGGTTTCAAAAAAACTCCCTGAAAACCCGACCCGGTTTGCATGCCCAATAGACTAACGGTGGGGTTTTTTTTTTCGATCATTTTCTATCCCGGGGTTTTTAAGAACAGAGTAAAACCCAAACCCATTTGGGGGGTTTTTCCGTCGGATTTCTCTTTACACCCTTTTTTTTTGGGGTCGACGGGAGGGGGGGGGGGGGGTTTTTTTAAAGACCGTTTTTTTGAGCAAGGGGCTCTAGGCTTTCCAACGGTGTTTGTCCCATGCTGTGTGGCCCTAGCCTTAGAGCAGGGGTGTCAAACTGGGGCCCCCCCATTTTGGGGAAAAACTACAACTCCCATCATGGTCCCTAAGATTTTTAAAAAAATCATTTTGGGGGTTGTTTTTTTCCCAACACGGGAAAGGGCCGCAGTTTAAACAACCTTAGGGGAGGGTCAGATAGGGTTTTTTCTCATAGAAAAACCACAAAAAACACAAAACTCACACCAAAAGGTGAAATTCTGCATATTCTGCTTCATGAACCACACCTCAAAAGGAGAGGATTTGACCCTTTATCGACAAAAGCATCTTTTTTTTCTCTTCCACTTTTATTTTCTGGCCTCCAAGAGCCATAACACTTTTGTTTTGCCATCAAATTTAGCCCAAAAGGCCCCTATTTTTTGCGGGGAAAAAAAATTTTTGGATTTGTTTTTTTCCCCTTTTTAAAAAGGGGGTTTTTGCCCTCACAACTTGTTTTCATATAAACCTCTGTCCTTTTTTCTTAGTTTTCCCCTTTTAAAATTTAGGGGCTTTGTTTACTGGCTTTATTAGGCTGCAGTAGAAGCCATTTCTGAAAGCTATACAACCGGCACTGGCAGCCTATCAGGTTTGACCCAAACAGGTCGGGGTAGCTTAGCGACCTGGGAGCTGAGGGAAGCCCTTACAAAGGGGGAATATCCAGAAATGGGAAGGACCTTTTTAAATGGACTTTTTATTCCCAAAAGGGGGGGTATTTGGGTTTTTTGGCAAGTTTCTTCAACATAAAAACCCAATCCTTGAAGTGAAAAACCCCCTTTTTAGTTTTAACCAGTTTAACATTTGGGTAAATATTTTTGTTTGGGGCTGAATTTTTTTTTGTTTTTTTTTTTGGGGTTTTTTTTTGGAGGGGGGTTTTTTTCCCCAATTTGGGAAACCCAAAAAAAGGGTTAAAACCCCCCATAAAAAAGGTAAATTTCCCAAAAGGTTTAAAATGGGGGCCTTGGGATTGGGTTTTTTTGGGGCAAAAGCAAATATTTTTATGGAAAAAAAAATTTTTTTGGGTGTCGGGATTTAAAGAAATTTTAAAAAAATTTTGGGAACCCAAATGTTTTTTGGCCCCCAAATAACTTTTGCAAGGGAAAAATAAAAAATAAAAAACCCAAAAATTTTTCAAAGCCTTTAAAAACCCCAAATTTAATCCTTGAAAAACGGTTTTATGTTTAAATTTTTTTATTATTTGTAAAACCCTACGTTTTTTTACAAAAATAAAAATTTTAAAAATTTTTTTTTTTTTTAAAGGGTTTTTTTTTTAAAAAAAAAATAAAGGCCCCCCCCCTAAAACCTCGCACTTACTTTTTTTTTCCCAAAACCTTTTGGGTTTAACTTAGGGACTAAAATTTATTTGCCCCCCTAATTTCCCTGGCTTCTCCACGCTAAACCTCATTTACAGGAAAAACCCAAAACCCGGTTTAATTTTAAAGTTAACTACAATTTAAATTACTTAAAATTTTAAAACTTTTGTCCAAAAATACTGGCTTTTAAATTTTTCAGTGGGAAGCCCCTTTAAAGCTTCCACTCTCTTCTTGGACCCCCTTAAAGGCCCGGCTCTGGGGGGTTTTCGTTTCACGGAACCCCCCCCGTTTTTCCCTTTGGCAAATTTGGCACTCGGGAACACGGGGTTTACTTTTCCCCCCGGGCCTCCACCACTTTATTAAGAGACGGGAGCAACAACATGGCACCAAAAAAAAATCCAAAGCCTGTCTACCCATTTTTTTTCCCCTTTTTTACATAAAATTTAGAGACCCTCCTCAATGCCCGGGACCTACCCATCTCCAACGCTTTGCACCCTTTACACTTTCAGTTCCCTTAAACCCTCGGGGGGCCAGGGGCCTTTTTCCAGCTTTTTCTTTGCTACAATCCGGGGAAGCGGGGACCCCCCCCATTTTAAAATGGGGGGCCCCGGTTTTAAAAAAGGACTCCAGGCCCTATCCAAAATTGGCCTGGAACCCTTGGGGAAAAAACGCCCCCCTAAACCATTGTCTACCCCCCAAATAAGAGCCAACCCCAAGAAGGGCTGAAAAACCCAAAAAAAAACCTTTTTAAAACCTTTCCCAAACCATTTTAGTGGGGGACAATACATCACTGGCTCCTTTTTCCACCAAGGCCCCCGAATCCTTGGTGGCATTCGCTTTTTCCTTTCGGGAAATTTTCTCCACCTAGTGGCAGAAAACGGGAAAACCTTTTCATGAAAGCCGGACTGCCAAAACCCTTTTTAAAAGCAATGTTAAAAAAAAAAAAAAAAAAACTGGAATACCCCCTTAAAATATAAAAAAAAAAAAAAAAAAAATTTTTCAAAATAGAAAAACTTAAAAGTATAGTTATCCGGGGCCGAAAGTGGAAATGACCAAATCTTTTTTTTTTCCATGATCTTTTTTCCCTCTTTTTTTATGTGTGTTTGTCAGAGGGTTTTTATCACAAAAAGAAATAAAATTGCAATCTTTTAAGATTAAAAAAGTTTTTTAATTAACATTAGAATATTAATGCAGCAAGTCAATATTTGCATTTGTTGCCCCTTCTTCTTCGGGCCCCTCTGAAATTTTCTCCCTGGCATGCTCTCAACCCAACCCCTTCTGGGAAAACCGGACGGGATTCAGTTCCTTTTTTGCCAATAAATTGCTTGAAATTTTGCCCACAATTTTTTTTGGTTTTTTTTTTGCCACCCCCGGTCTTTGATAAAATTGCCACAATTTCTCAATGGGTTTAAAGATCGGGGAATTTCCAGGCGGGAAACCCAAAATTCTCTATGCTTTGCCCCTAAACCCTTTTATTTTTCACCCCCTGCTTTATGGGAAAGGGTGCTCCTAAGTTTGGAAAAGGCTTTGGTTTGGATCACCAACACTGCTTTTTGGCTTGGGGAAAAATTTTTGCTTTTGGGAGGACATTCGGGTACCATTCTTTATTCATGGAGTGTTTTTTGGGCGGGCTGTTTAGAGAGCAGTTTCCCTTAGCTGGGAAGCAACCCCACACATGAATGGTTTTTTGGATGCTTAAGTTGGCCCATTGAACGGGGGACTGGGGGTATCGCTTCCTCGTTTTTCCCCCGAACAAGCTGTTTTCCCAGAACCCCAAAACAGGGGAAAAGGGGGATTGATCAAAGAAAGGGATTTTAAACCCCCCTTTTTCCCCCCCACAGACCACTCCCTTTTCCTTTTGGCAAAAATTATCAGTCTGTCCCTGATTTTTTTTTGGGAGAGAATTTGGCTTCTTTGCTGCCCCCTTTGAAACCAGGCCTTACTCCTTGACCCTCCCCTAACATTTCTTTGCAGTTGCCCACCCCTGCCTGCTCCCCATTCCTGAGCAAGCTCGCATTTGCGGGTTTGCCCAATTCCAAAGCTGAAACATTTTTTAAGAGACGGTCCGGGCGCTTGCTGGTCTTTTCTTGGGCGCCCTGGACCTTTTTAGCAAAAATTGGAACCTTTCCCCTTTAAATTCCTTGTTAAACGACAGATTGTTGACTGGGGTGCAATCTTTTACTGCGAACTTTTCCCCTTGTTAGGCCGTTTTTGTGCGGGCAATGATAAACTGCACGTGTTTCTTTAAGTTAACCAGGGTTTAAAAAGGGACGAGAAACAATGATGCCAAGCACCACCCCCTTTTTAAAAAGTGCCAGTGGTGGGGTTTTTACTTAATCTTGAAATTTTTTTCCCCCCTGTTCATCACCCCCCAACCTGTTAATGGGGGCCAATCACTGAAACGATGTTAGCTGGCCCTTTTTAAGGGGGCCCCTTGCTTAAAAATTTTGAAATGTTTTTTTGGGGGAAAATTTCATTTTCTGGGCAATATTGATTTGGGAAAGGGAAATTGCTTTAAGCAAAAACACTTTTTTTAATAACATTCTGGAGTAATGAATTGCCATTATAAAACCGGTTTCCTTTAACTTTGTAAAAATTTAACATTTTTTCATTCCAAAACTTTTGGCCATGACGGGGTTTTTTTAAAATGGTGCAGAATACCCTGACCTCTATCAAAAGTTTAAAGACCACGGGGGGGGGCTGTCGACCACTAGAGCTTTTTTAAAAGAATAAAAACTTTCAGAGCCCTAAAATGGCAGAAAATTCCCTAAGTATTTTCAGCACCACTTCAATACGGGCTGGGAAATAATGTGAGAACTAAAAGTTTTTGTGCTTTTTTTGAACGTGCCCAATTTTAAAATTTAGTAAAACTTTCTTAAAGGCAAGCGGTTTTTGCCCGGTTTAGGGATTTTTGGACCTAAAGCCCTGGTTCGGGAGGCCTTTAAACATAATTTTTGAGAAAGGAGGTTTAATTTACAAAAATTTTTCTTTTCACCGGGTGGACAGTTTTTCGGAAAAAAGGCAAACGCCGGGTATCAGGCGGGGTTTTTTTGGGCTGATCTATCATTTTTTTTCTTTGTCAACCCCTCCAAAAAAAATCTTTTCACCTCGGTCATGAAAATGATGTGGTGCTTATAGAGCGGTAATTTATTAGATAACAGCTTCCTCTGTACAGCCCAAGAGGGGAGTTTAGGGCAGGGTGCACAACATATCCCGGTCCAAGGGCAACACCGTATGAACGGCACTGTTATGGTGGGCACTGTACAGCTGACTTTGTTATGAGGGGCAGTGTATAGCTGGCACCAATATAATGGGCACTGTACAGCTGGCATTGTTATGAGAGGCAATGTAAAGCCGGCACTGTTATGAAAGGCACGCTCTGGATGGCACCAATATAATGGGCACTATTACAGCTGGCTTGTTATGAGAGGCAATGTAAAGCCTGCACTGTAATGATAGGCACGCTATGGATGGCACCAATATATGGGCACTGTACAGCTGGCATTGTTATGAGAGGCAATGTAAAGCCGGCACTGTTATGATAGGCACGCTATGGATGGCACCAATAATATGGGCACTGTACAGCTGGCATTGTTATGAGAGGCAATGTAAAGCCAGCACTGTATGATAGGCCACGTTGGATGGCACCAATATAATGGGCACTGTACAGCTGGCATTGTTAGGAGAGGCAATGTACGGCTGGCACTGTTGTGATAGGCACGCTCTGGATGGCACCAATATAATGGGCACTGAACAGCTGGCATTGTTATGAGAGGCATGTAAAGCCGGCACTGTTTATGATAGGCACGCTATGGATGGCACCAATATAATGGGCACTATACAGCTGGCATTGTTATGAGAGGCAATGTAAAGCCGGCACTGTTGTGAGAGGCACGCTCTGGATGGCACCAATATAATGGGCACTGTACAGCTGGCATTGTTATGAGAGGCAATGTAAAGCCGGCACTGTTATGATAGGCACGCTATGGATGGCACCAATATAATGGGCACTGTACAGCTGGCATTGTTAGGAGAGGCAATGTACGGCTGGCACTGTTATGATAGGCACGCTATGGATGGCACCAATATAATGGGCACTATACAGCTGGCATTGTTATGAGAGGCAATGTAAAGCCGGCACTGTTATGATAGGCACGCTATGGATGGCACCAATATAATGGGCACTGTACAGCTGGCATTGTTATGAGAGGCAATGTAAAGCCAGCACTGTTATTGATAGGCACGCTATGGATGGCACCAATATAATGGGCACTGTACAGCTGGCATTGTTAGGAGAGGCAATGTAAAGCCGGCACGGTTATGATAGGCACGCTATGGA
This sequence comes from Phyllomedusa bahiana, assembly GCA_025379985.1. Classification (NCBI taxonomy): domain Eukaryota; kingdom Metazoa; phylum Chordata; class Amphibia; order Anura; family Hylidae; genus Phyllomedusa; species Phyllomedusa bahiana. Next base: position 1,174 of record JAODAL010011233.1, on the reverse strand, counting down.
TGGCACCAATATAATGGGCACTGTACAGCTGGCATTGTTAGGATAGGCAATGTACGGCTGGCACTGTTATGAGGGGCAGTGTATGACTGGCACTATAAGGCTCTATGTGCTATTTTAAGTAACCTAAATAATAAATCCAGTAAAAACAGTTTCTGTATTATCTCTAGTTTTCTTCCTCAGATGAGTATTTAGGTCTCTCACAATCATAGTAGATCAATAAAATATTCAATAAAAATGTCTAATAGGTTCCAGACTCCAGAGAGGAGGAGATGAGTTAGAGAGGAGACCACACATGAGTATTGTTCTCTCCATTTGTAGTTTGTAACCAGCCATTTCTGTAACCCCCAAAAGTACAATGACAATAGAAGCCCCATATCCTTTTTCTGGAGAATGCGCAGAGGACCTCCCCTTCCCGATGTCTGGGGATCCCTACAAGGGCTGTGGCGTTAAAATCGTTATAAAATGGACCGACTCCCAAAATATATAATTAAAATTTGGGACTTCTTCAAAGCGGTGCAAAGAGAATGGGAATTGGGGGCGGCCCTTCACTGTCAAAATTTTTTAGCCTCCTCAGTGGGGTTTAATTTTTTTAAAGTTTGCGCATGGGGGCCAAAAAAAGGTACGCGGGGGGGAAGAGTTTTGTTAATTGGGTTGACCAGATTTATTGTTTGATGGAAGAGAAAAAATTTTACTTTGTGGGTGGCTTCTTTTACCCCTTTTTAGAGTGTTGTCCTGTGGCAGTTTTCCCCAACCAAGTTAGTGTTAAGGGGAGTTTTAGCTGGAAAAAATTTTGAGATAATTTGGGGGTTCTATTCGGTTGATGGGGCGATATTTTTCTTTTTTTTTTTTTAATTTTTTTTTGTTTTTTAAATGGGGGTTTTTTTATTTCCTGCAAGCAAAAAAGGGTTTCATGTTTTGAACTTTTGATTTCAGTCCATATCTTACCATCTAATACGGCTTTGAAGTGGGGCTTAATTTTTGTTGACAATCTTTTGGTCTCCACTTTTTTTGACCCGAAACTTTTTTCATGTGTTTGCTTGGTTTCTTTTCCGTAACTGTTTTTATGTTTTTACCTGGGGGTGGCCTTTTTTGTATTTTTTGTGAGTTATTTAAAACAATTATTACCAGGGTATGAAAAGGACAACATGTGTTCAGCAAAAACGACCAGGAAAAT
>JAODAL010011232.1:0-100968 GCA_025379985.1 Phyllomedusa bahiana | reverse complement strand
AACCGGTGCATGCCCCTTTAAATCTCGAGAGCCGGGGGCGCGCCCTAGGGGGGGGCTACACCCCGGGGAGCTGAGGCGGCGAGCGGGAGCGGGCGGGGGAAAGTGGACGCCGGCAGAGGCTGCGGCACGGGCGGACCCCGAACCCGACGTGGGGAGGGGTCCGCTGGGGGCGGGGGCACGGACGCGCCTGCGGCCCCGGGACAGTGGTCGAGGGCGTCCGTTACGTACACCAAAAAAAACTCCCGCAAAAAGTTCAACATGTAAACCCCAAAATCCAAGAGAAAATAAACCCCTTTTTTTATTTTAAAAAGCCCAATGTTTTATTGACTGACCTGTTTTGATACTGGCTTTCCTGACTATTTTTCTGACTGCTCCACTAAACCTCGTACATGTTTGACTGACCCTGGATTGTCTTAATGCATTCTTGATTACTTTCTGATACAACATCCCATTTCTTGACTTCTGTTACTGAGTCAGGCCCTGGTATATACATGCACAATCACCAAGTAAAACTGGGACAACACACAGAACAGATAAAGACACACTACACATATACACAATACATAAATGCTATATACCAACGAAATCAAGAACTTGATTTAGATATTGCCGTGGCACTCAGTATTAAGTGCCCTTTGAAAGTGTCGGCCCCCCTTTAAATTTCAAACCCTTTTCCCCATTTTCAACCTCATGGCTCCGCGTTCACAAAAAAGCTTCCATCCAACCTCACTGAGCCCCAGCGTCACAACGCTCCACCAAAACCCCACTGAGTCCAGCTGTTCACAAACACTCTCTATCAACCCACTGAGCTCCAGTGTCAAAAGCTCTCCCCTCCAACCTCACTGACCCGCTGTTCACAAACACTCTCCCACCAACTTCACGATTCAGCTGCTCACAAACGCTCTCCATCCCAACCCCCTGGCGCCCGCTGTTCACAAACCTCTCCATCCAACCCCCTGGCTCCAGCTGTTCACAAAAGCTCTCCTCCAACCTCACTACTCCAGCTGTTTACAAACGCTCTCCCTCCAACCTCACTGGGTCCAGTGCTACAACGCCTCCTCCAACCACACTGAACTCCACTTTCAAAAAACGCTCTCCATCCAAAACCCCACTGGCTCCAGCTTTCACAAAAAGCTCTCCAAACCAAACCCCACTGAGCTCCCGTTCACAAAAGCTCTCCCTCCAACCTCCGAGCCCAGCTGTTCACAAACGTCTCCCTCCAACCTCACGACCCAGCGCGGAAGGAAGAACGGGCAGAAATTTCAGTCCTCGATGTGCAAAACGAAAAGGGCCCACCCCAAGGACTTTCACTTAACGCAGAAAAAGGTTTTCGCTACAAAGTATTAATTAAGAGGGCCGAATAATATTGCACGCCCCCCCCTTTTCAGTTTTTTTTTTTTTACAAAAGTTTAAAATATCCAATAAATTTTTTTCCAAATTCACCATTGTGTCCCACTTTTTTGTTGTTTTTTCACCAAAAATAAAAATTTTATATCTTTTGTTTTGAAGCCTGAAATGTGGCAAAAGGTTGAAAAGTTTAAGGGGGGCCCAAAAAATTTCGCAAGGCACTGATATAAGAGTCTGACAAAAAATTGCCAGCACAAAAAATTAAGACAGACAATTATTCCAAAAATGATAAGATGTAGTATTTTATTTGATCATTTTATAAAACCAAAATAAAATGGGAATGGAACAAATGCAAACAGCACCCTGGGCAGCGCATAATTTTATATCAGAAATTAATTAATGAATACATGGAAAAAGCATAAAAAAAGTAAAAAAAAGAATCATTAAGGATAATATTCCACAAATCATTAGCGCACTCTGCAATTGTAAAGTGCATGGCCCTCACCTTTTGGTATAATTTATATTATGTATTATAGCATTTCCCGCACATTTAATGAGAACCTGATTAAGTGGTTTATGCTGCCCTATCTGAGAATTCGATGTGACAGGTTCGATGTGACAGGTAGCAAACAGGGACAGGGGGATTTGATCAAAAATAGGGACTGACCCTCCAAAAGAAGGACACATAGGAGGTGTATATGACAGGATATAATGATGTATATCTCTGATATATACAGTATCTCACAAAATATTTTTGTACAAATTTGTACATTCTTGGTACAACACTGAAGATATGACACTGATACAATGTGTAACGGCCGGGATAGAGTATCCTCTGGACCGCCGCAAGCGATGGTGTAAGCCACGCCAGGAAGAGGAATGGACTTGCTGCGGCAGGAGTCTACCAGGTCGCTACCCCTGACGTGACTTGCTTGAGGTGGCAGCCAAGGTGAGCGTGGCTACAGAATCGTGAGTCAAGGCGTAGGCGTAGTTCCGGGGACACGACGGCAAGGTCAGGGCAGGACGGCAAAGGTACAGAGTCGATAAACGTAGGCAGATTGTCCAGAACACACGACAAGGACAGTACACACACAGGAATGCTGTTCTCTAGGGCACTGAAGGCAACAAAAGAATCCAGCAAGGAAGTGATGTTGGACACACAATCACTATATAGGGTAGCAGCCCCAGCAAATTATCCAAATACCGGCGCTGTCCCTTTAAATTCACATGAACGAGCGCGCCGCGCACTAGGGGGGCGCGCGGGCGCATTCTGGGCCGCAGGGGGACTGCGCCAGACAGGAACAGTGGTGGTCAGGTGAGCGGATGGGAACTGGTGCCGCCCGCAGCACCGTAACAAGGGATCAGCAGCGCCACCCATCCCCGCGGGGCGCCTGGAGATGGGAAACACGGGTGAGCCCGCGACCCGACGGGACTGGGTCGCGGCGCCACCCGTTACAGTACCACCCCCACTTAGGGCCTGTCCACCCCTCCCTATTTAGCCCGAAGAACTGCGGATGAGATCATGATTCAAGGATATTCGATCACTGCTCCCAAGACTCACCTTGGGTCCCGTAGGAACCCTTCCAATCCACAGAGGAAGTAAGCGCTTCCCTCTTGACAGTCCTTCATGGCCAGATGTCCTTTACATCGAAGAATGTCAGCAGAATCATCTACCAGGGAAGGCGATACATTCTTCCGAGAAAAAGCGGTCAGGACCAAGGCTAGAGGAGGAAGAAACGAGGAAAATGTATGAGGATCCGAGCAATGGGGGTAGCAAAGTTTTAGTACGTACACCTGCCGGGTTAAGCTGATGGAGAGCACCTTGAAGGGTCCCAGGAAGCGCGGACACCACTTGTAACTGGAATACATCCAGACTATCCGAAACATAGAAAGAAATCCATACCCTGACCTCAGGAGGCAAGTCGTAGCAGGTTCATACTCCATCCTTGACCGCAACAAGACTATCAAACTGAGCAAGAGAGGCCTTGAAGTCGGAGAACTTCGAGTCACTTGCCAGAATGGCCGTTGATATCCCGAACTTGGTACGAATCACGAGCTGCACCTCCGAACCTGTGGGCAGGGGGACGTAGGGGGGGGGCGCGGAGTGCTGGCGTAGACCACAAAAAATGGAGAAGCGCCGGCAGCATCCGAGCACGCAAATTGTAAGAAAACTCGGCCCAGAGGAAAGAGAGCTCTGGTCCCCAGTATGTCCTTGACTTCACTGTAAAACAAAATGAACGCAAATATTCACCCAGAATTTGGTTAAACCTCGTCCACAACTGTCCCATTGGACTGCTGAGGTAGGCCGTAAAAAGTCCAGCTTTGGACTTTCAAACAGGAACAATAGTCCCGCCAGAATTGTATACAAATTAAACTGCTCCCGAATCGGAGACGATGTGCTGAAGGTAACCCATGTAGACAAAAGAATATGCCTGGAAGACAGTGACTGGTCAATTGTGTGTGACAGACAGAAAGCCTGGATAGTGGGCACGAAGTTGGACATCAATAGAGAATCGGATCACTATGACCATCCAGATGACTGAATTTCCCGAAGACATAGGTAGGCAGTCCGTGATGAAATCCATGGCAATGTGTAGTCCAGAAATTATTCTGGAACAGTCAGCGGTCAGTAAAAAGACCTGCGGGCCCGTGACGTGGGACCTTGGTATTCGAGCGCACGTGACACAGGCAGGGTGAAGTCCCTTGAACGTCGTGTGCCATAGTTTGGCCACCATATGCCAGATATGAAGCAGTAGGGAGACTATCCTCCACTATCCGGGGACCAGCCACTAGGGAGAGCTATGCCCCCATTCCAGAATCCTTTTTCCAGTGCGCTGGTGCTGCAGACGTAAGTCTTGCCCGTCATGAACGCTTTGAGAATCATGGGAGCCACGTGAACCCAACTCTAATCATGGGAGGAATAATGTGCTGTGTGACACAGGTTCTTCACCAACCACATCCGAGGTAAAAAAAAACAACCACGGGAGGGCATCAGCCTTGACGATTTTCTCAGACGGCCGGAAGTGAATGTGAAAGTCAAAACGTGAGAAAAAGAGAGACCACCTGGCTTGGCTAGGGTTCAGACGCTGGGCCATCTGAAGATACAGTTAATTCTTGTGATCCGTAAAGATGATCAATTGGGTGACGCGCCCCCCTCCCAGCAGATGTCCCATTCCTCCAGTGGCTACACGATGAGCCAAAAAGAATCTCGGATCACCCGCTCAGCGCCGGGCGAAAAGGTTCTTGGAGAAGAACCCACATGTGAGAGTCTTTGCCTATGGGCCTTTCTGTGTGGAGGACCACCCCCTGCCCCCCCACGGAAGAGGCATCCACCTCCATAGTAGAGAGTGGCTCTCAGGATCTTGGCCGGACTAAGACAGGCGCTGGGCAGAGAAGGCAGTCTTTAGTTCGAGAAACGACTTTCTTCAGCCTCCCGGAGGCCAACACCTCGGGTATTCGCGTACTTCCCTGGTGAGGGCCACAATGGGAGCCACCAAGGGTGGAGAAGAGTGGAAAGAATTGCCGTTACTAATTGGCGAAGCCTAGGGAAGCGCTGTATCGCCCCTCAAGTGCCCCGACAGGCACGGGGTCCATTGCAGAATCGCGCAGAAGAGTTATACTGGGTCCATCTTCAGGCCCATGAGCCGAGACTATGTACCAAACGAGGAAGGGTAGAGCTGGTCTGTTGGAGATAAACATTTCCCGCTTTGGCATACATGCGGTTGTTGCGACAGACGTCTCAGAACCTGGCCGCACTTGTGTCCGATGGGTCGGAGAATCGTGGAGAAAAAATCAGGATTTCATCCAGATATAACTCTGAACACAGGTGTTCAATAGATCCCTGAGACATCCATTGAACGAATTCCTGGAACATAGCTTGGAGCGTTTGCATAGCCCAAAGGGCATCACGAGATATTCGAAATGTCCACAGTCTCGGAGTATTAAAAGCCCGTTTTCCACTCGTCCCCTCTTCTCGAATCTGATTAGGTTATAGGCTCCTCGCAGGTCCAATTTGGAGAACACCTTAGCCCCGCCCCCCCCTCCCACCCCCCCGCCGAAGCTGTCACAAAAGGCTCCAAGATCGTAGGAGAGGTTGGCATATTTTCAACGGTGATATAATTTAATACCTCTTTAGTCAATACACGGATGGAGACAAAACCATCTTTTTATTCTCTGCACGCAGAAAAAACCACGTGCTACCGGCAGATGGAAGAGGATTTTGCGAATAAACCCTTTCTGCAAGATTTCTTGTATATAGTCATCCGCACGGACAGCGGATAGACCCTACCCCGGGGGGACCAGGTCCCCAGGGATGAGGTCAAATTGGGCATCGATAAGGCGATGTGGTGACAGCGTCTCCAGCCTGCATCCTCATAGAAATGTCCCCCAAATGCCTGGTACTCTAATGGCAGGCCTGGCAGAGGCTTGGCAGGCGACTGTGGAAAAGTGGTAGGCACCGGGTGTGGTGCTTCTAAACAGAGGTTCTGGCATTCCGGTCCCCAACGCAGGACCTCGTCTGGGGGGCGTGATGTTGCAGACAGGGAAGCCCCAAGAGAATCGCCGAGGAAGCACGAGGCAGAACATGGAACATGATCTACTTCCACATGTAAAGCCCTAAAATGTAGGGTCTCTGGCTGGGTTACAACTGGATGGGGGTCTGCTAAGGACTCCCCACTTATAGACTGAAGAAATAAGCATAGGCTTATTCCAGACGACTACTGGCCAGCGGTATATGGTGTTTCCAGGAGAGGCAAGAATGAAGTTTCCCCGGGCAGTACCTTCCCCCCACGGGTTTCCCGCGCCGACCTGAACCAGAAGCAGAGACGCTGGCTCCGGATGAAACGAGCATCATTACCCGACAAAGATACCCATCCAAACAGCACCTGACCACGCAGAACGGCGGCGGAAAGTCAGGAGACGACGGGGTGGAGTCAGGCCGGATTCAGTTAGCGGCAACAGGCACGGAGAACACAAATTCAGCACTCAGGTATTATCCGGCACGAAGAGGAGAGGCGGGGCCAAGAAGCAGAGATAAGAGGGCTGCGATTACAGCAAGGAGAAGGGCGCGCAGCTCAGACGAAGCGCGTCGAGAACAAGGAGCTAGGTCCTGGACCAAACGCAGGTACGGGGGGACACTTCACCCAATGATGAATATGAGCCCAGGGGGGGGGGGCCTCCTTGGTGCCCTTAGAAACAACTCTGTGCCCAATAACACAGAACTTCACAGGAAAGAGGGCAGACTCTGGTAGACGGCTCAGCCAGCCGCCATTTTTAAGCGGAATCCCGCCACATACCCCCCACAACCGCACATAAACAGAAAATGCAGCAGCTGGCTACAAAACTCCTCAGACACTAGTTGAGAGCCCCACATCTAAAGAGGCGCTGCCGTGCCCCGAACAATAACACGGTGATACAAAGCCCAAGTGTTACCACGCAGGAGATATCCTTGTTTCCCCCCACTCAGAAGTTAACTAACACATGGAGTCCCTCCTCTCGGGGGGTGGGAGGAGGGAAGGGGCTAAAGAAGGGAGCAACTGTGACCCTGAGACATCAAGCCTGCTTATGGTGCAGCATGGTCCTACCAACTAAGACCTACACAGCCACAATCCAGGAATCACAAATCCCTGCGAGTAATTAAACACCAGGAGGACGATCAACAACGTGCAAAACCTGGTGAAGATGTGCAGTGATGCATAACTCTTTCACATTCTTGTTGCTCCGTGGAGTGATACACACATAGTGGGACAGTCCTCCCTAAATACGGAAACAAGTGTCTATGGACCGCTAACTCTCCAGAAAAATTGGGAAATCAAAATGGCCGAAGCAAATGAAAGGGGGCAAGATTCCAGAACTAAACTGTAGAGGACGGACCTGACCCCACAATGGGGGAGAGACAACACCACGCAGCAGACTGAACCGCCACCTGACCGCCGCGGTGCGAACCCATGTTGAAGAAATCAATCCCTCAGAAGATACTTAATAAACAAAATAGCTCCAAGGTAGCGCGCCATGATACGCCCAGGACTCAAAGAAACCTAGCAATACTGTGGCAAGAATGTTTGAAACAAGATTAAAGATCACAAATAGCCGAACATAGCAACCCGTATAGACTAAACTCGGCGTTCAATGTCAGTCACAAGATATGGACGCTGATGCGCATTAAGATCACAAATGTAAGAATCCTCTCAGATAATAAATGTCTATGTAGATAACAAGTGGAAGATCTGGAGAACCGTTCCCTAAGCGGAATAATTGTTAAGAATCTTAGACTTCGCAATCTATACTGCAATAACTTACACGCTATCCTGGCAGACTGAGATCCCACAGGCATCTTAGGAATAACAGCAGATGCACGGTTTGAAAGAGCCCACCGTATATATCGGTCCCAATATTCGAGGAGTGAGAGATCTAACACCCAGCTGCTAGGGAGAAACCGACGACAAGTAATTATTAATTATCTAAATTTTCTTTCTCCGAGAAAAATTAGATTTTGACGGCATTCAAAAAGACTTTAGTTCTTTCTAATCTGTTATAACCAGGACACCGATTACTAATCTTTGAAGATTATTCAAGCCGAGGTAGTGAAAACGCCGTATGGGCATTCTCAGCTAATCTGCACTAATCATTTTCAAAGGCAAGAAACAAGTTTGCGCTAATGTACCCTCCAGCATTCTACGCATATTTCATCAAAAATGGGAACTCTTCAACCATATTACACCCCCAGAAGAGGCGCAGGCTTATTTGACCAAAGGCGGTCCAGTCGCAGACCCGATACTCCCACCAGGACTTTTCCCCCCAGAGGCGATCACCGGATCCAGAACACTAGACCAGTACGACAAGACAGAAGAATACCCTCCTCAGAAGAATACCCTCTAGCCCCTAAATGAGCAGCGGAAAGAGATCACAGCTTCTGTTTTGACTCATGATTTCTAAGTACCCACTTCCAGCCAGCATTAATGAGAGGGCACTACTTGAGGGACTGATTGCCCAGAATGAGGGTATATTGGAAACTTTCTCGGACAAGACGAGAATATAAATCCAAAGGCTTTGTTAAGGACTCCTAACACTGACAGTGTTGGGGAGACAGGCAGAACGCTACAATCTCAAAAAATAATAGATTGGTTCAACACAGGTATTATTGTATGCTCCGTTTCTCAGACGGAGTGTAGATATGGTCAATTTGCTTTCTCAATGTCGGAAGAGGTGAATGTCCCACAAGGCCTATACTAAGGGAAGAGCTCTTCCATATCGCTCTCTTCCTATACTCTATACTTCCCGAGGAGATGATTCCCGGGGAGAGTGAATTACATGATTACTCTTATTTCATTGGCGAACTTTAAGGGACCACAGAACCCCGGAGGAATAGGAAGATGGTCCTTAGACACCCTAAAAAAATTAAGGGCGGATGTGTCAACTCTTGCAAGAGGACGCATTCTGGACTCCTCAGCACTTCTTTATGTTAAGTAAAAATTATGGATAAAGGTCAGGTAACTAAATGGTTACGCCCGCCAAGGAAAGGTAAATGAGGGGGGATTATACTATTAATTAACAAACCCTGGCGTTGTTCTGTTATATGTCAGACACAAGATTCTGAGTGGGAGACTCCTGAAGTTAGTAATGGAAAATCCGCCAATTAGTGAAAAATGGCAATATTTCAATGTATACAGACCAAAGGAAACAACAAACAGTTTCTTTAAAGAAACTAACAGAAAGTGTCTACAAGCCCGAGAAACACCTTGAAGGTTGTTGGAGGTGGACATGAACACGGTAACACCAACCACCATTAGAAGACAAGATCAGAGGAGGACAGGAGCGGGGCGGCAGAGGAAGCTGTGGTTAGGCAGCAGCGTATCTTGGGAGATAGCCGGCACCTCAGCTGACATCCGGCGGGAGTTTTCCACCCGAAGGGCAGGTGAATATTCCTTTTTTTCTCCACCCACACTCTTCTGGTCGCGTATCACTATATTTATTGACCTCCCCCCAGATGTCGGTCGAGAGTATCCGGGAACGTTTAGCTATATAAGACCTAAGTCATATCCGATTCATGCCCCCAAATATCTATGTCAGTAAACGAACGTCAACACCGCGGGGAGTGGAGCATATATGTGCGTTTCCATCCTACCTATACGAGGATGAGGAACTTTGGGAAATTGTTTAACCGAAACTGGTGGATAGAACTATAAATCCTACAAAAAACCGTAGTCCACGAGAAGACAAACCGACGCTATTATAGGGAGACAGCTAAGGTCTTGTCTAAGGGGCCAGGATAATCTCCCACATGTCACAAGCGGTATAAAAGAGAAATTATAGCAAAGATGCAGGAGCTGACGAACAGGCTGAGATCAGCCTATACAGTAATTTAAAACTCATCCCACGCCCAAAACTAATGATATCTGGTCTCCAGTAAAAAGAGAATACTGAATTTTGGATTGGAAAACGGGAGAGGTACAAAAGTTCATTTCAAGAAGCGCGATTTATATCCAATATTAGGGAATAAGGCCGGGCAAGACTACTAGCTAGTATAGCGAGAGGACCCGCAAAAGGGGCCCCACAATTCTATCCGATCCATCAAAGAGGATTCAGGGAAATGTAATCAAACAGCGGGCGCCAGAAGTAGATCATTTAAGACGATTTAATGCTTCTCTATACGGTCCTTCCCGCTCTTGATCCGGCGGGCGAGCAGATCGGTGGTTCGCACCAAGACACAAGACTCCCATCCCTGTTCTCAAGAAGATAGGATTTTTGTTGGGGAGCTCCTATAATGGAAGAAAAACTCTCAAATCCAATAGACAACTAGGATAACCAAAAAGCACCAGCCCAGATGGGAATACCGCCTGATTTTTTTTAAAACCCTTGGCCACCAGGAAAATAATTCCTACCTTAACAAAATTATATACTCCTTTCCTGAGAGGTGCCCATATCCCCACATAAATAGATGATGCCTAAATACGCGTGTCATTCCTAAGTCGGGATGAGATCCCACTGATCAGGCGCCTCCTAATACTGTCCCATCTCGCTCATAAATGCTGACATAAAAATTTATTCAAAAAATTAATGGCAAACCGCCTAGCGCAGGTGTTACCAAAACTCAATCACCGACCCAACAGTTCCACAGTGACCAATAACCGTAAGGTGATAGCAGTACTGGATGACGTCAAAGTTCATCCTTCTAAACATCCGTCCCCGGGCTCTGTTGTCAATAGATGCTGAGAAAGCTTTGATAATGTGAGTCTGTGGATGGATGGAAAAAGTTGTGAGCGGAATGGGACTGGGGGAATATTCTGCCAATTTATAAGAGGGATCTATTCCCAACACCGTCAGCTACGGATTGCCCATCCCTATGGTCTTATATCGGAGTCCCTTACCCCTATATACCGGGGGACTTAGACCGGGTTGCCCGCTGTCGCCCCTACTGTTCACAAACCTTAGCCATTGAACCCCTGGTCCAGACATATACAGAAATGGAAGCCTTACAATGGAATAAACAATAGGGAATTACACTTTAAAGATGGCATTATTCGCAGATGACGTAATTTTTTCTGTGCTCCAAACCTTCAGAGAAGTTTGAGGTTTTATCTTTGACACTTTAAAATATTTGGCACATGTTCAGGCTTTAAGGTAAATCCTATCAAATCAACTTTTAAGACCTAAACCCCAGCCCACAAAAGTAGAGACCCACAGCCTCTTAGGGAATCTCCCGGTAAACGGTGGCAAATAAATATAAAAAATACTTTGGGATTAATAATGGAATAACACCAGAGTCAATATATGAGCTCAATTTCCCCTCCGGTGGAATAAAGAAAATCTGTGATGATCTAAAAGGTGGGCACATCTAACCAATACCCCTACTATAACGGCTGTCATTTGATAAAAATGATAAGCTTCCCGAAGATTTTTATACCTACTTCAACAGTTTCCCCTCCTCCTGAAACACTCTTGTATAAAAATAACCTGCAATCGTACCTTCACGAAATTTCATTTGGAAGCGAAAGCGTCCTAGAGATCTGACGCCCTACAAAAAACTAATGTTACCAAGAGAAATGGGGAGAATGAATAATACCAAACATAAGGGATGTAATATCATAGCGGCCCTAATGCGCCACATGCGCGGATTGGGTTTACAGGGCACATCATTCTGTTTCTAATGATCAGACTAGAATCTAATTTGGCGTTGCCCCCTTGGAATCACGGGGCACACCTACACACGGCCTTCAGAACCTACCTAGCAGTTCTCTCCAGAGCACTAGTTTATAGGGACACTATCAGTGAGCTTGGAAAGCATGCAAGAGAACTCTCAGGCTACCTTACAGATCCTAGTAGCTACCTTGTCGTGGTGGGGGACATCCTGGATTCACACCGGGATTGGGAGCAAAGCTCAAACACAATGAAAAGGGTGTAGGGGGATTTTGTCTGTCAAAACAACTAATTAATCAACAGTGAATGCAGGTTTCTCACATTCAGGGAGTCTACAGACCATTACGGCATTGACTCAGGTCTCAGAAGTTCCAAGTATAACCAAATAGCTAGTTTTTAAAAAAAAGTATTGGAGATCTCTCAAGATTTGGACAGAACGCTTAAGTTTGATTATATAACTAGGGAATCTAGTACACACCACACCTTATCTAACTTCTACGCGAAGCCCGAGAACCGGCATGAAACAAACATCACAAGCAGGTATATGGAGAATGGAATCGGGATTTTCCCGATATGAATATCGCGGGAGTATAATGGAGAGCGGGTGGAAACAGAGTAAGGAAATATAAAAAATGAGGTGTGGAGGGATAACTTATTTTAAGGTTGGCCCCATAGAGCTATTTATGGTTTCAACATCCCACCCCAATCCCTTGCGTCCGGATCGTATTACTGCCTGTCCCCAATGTTCGGTCCCCCGCGAACAAACTTACACCATGGTATCTGGACATGCCCAGGCGGTCGCTTCAATTTTGGAACACTTAGTTCCAGCAGATAGACCGCAATTATAAATTCCCTCCCTTGTAAGACCCCTTACAGGCTCTTATTTCATAATCTGCCTTCCACCAACAGAATACAACGACACATGAAAAAAAAGGAAAAAGGTAACAAAATAGCACACATCAATTGATGTGCTGCCAAAAGATGTCTCTTCGCAGAATGGTATAAAAAAACCAAAATTGTGCCCTCATAATCCATGGTCATTAACGTGGTCAAACAACCCATTTACAAAAATGGATAAGATAGCAATGCTCCCCATACAAAGATACTCCAAACAGGCAAACTTTTCCCCAAACATTGGATGAAAGTTTAATTAAAACCTTTTGACAGACCTGAAGATAAGAAAGCTTCCAAGCAAGCGTTTTTTAAAAAGTCGACTTGTATCTTAAACCAATCAAATGAGGAGGGTCCCCTGGGTAGGTTTACAGGTAGTCTAGTGGTGTATAAAAGGGGAACATTACACGTATAGGTGATCAAAAGGGTTATTCAAAATCCCAGTAGGGGAAGGACGATGTACATTTCTATTCTAGATCCTGTTAATATGCTCCAATGTTTTGAGTTTATATTTACATGTATTATTAAGAGCTAGGTTTATGTAGAAAATGAACATGTTAACCGTTCTATGAACTGACAACTGCTTCTTTATGGAGTGTTATTTGATCTCGATGTTCACCTGAAAAGCTTTGTTACACTCTGGAGATAAATTCTATATTGCTTGTTTATTCTTTCAGAAAATGAATAAAAAATTTCTTGATAAAAAAAAAAAAAAAAAAAAGTTCCCGGCTGACCCGGAGTCCAGGAAGGCAGAAATCTGGAACGATAGGCCAGCATCAGACATCACCTCCCTGGCACATCTAAACGGGAGAGGAGGAAACCACAACCTAGGGACGCCTCTCCTACGAGCACCTATGTGCGAGCGATATTCCCAAACGCTGGTGACATAGTGGGCAGCTTTCTGCAGAAATTGGTCTGGGCTGGCGCAGTAGAGGGCATACCGTTCCTCTGCCCCAACGCGGGTCAGCTCCTGCTCCGATAAGTGGAACCCGATCCACCTGCAATGGTTTTCCGCAGACGGAGGCTTTGAGAAGGAGACAAATTGGAGAACGCTGGCAATACCGGAGCCCAGGCGAGCCGACGGGGGCGTGCAGAGTCTCTCTCTTGGCGGAGCTCTCCTGCCTTTCACATCGAACCTTACATCGATGCGGGTGGCCAAGGTTGATTAATTCGCTCAGGGAGGCGGGAGGTCTCTTGCAGCCAAAGGTCTTTTATAAACCCTGCTGGACAGACCCTTTTTGAAAGTGGTGCAGAGGCGCTCCCATTCCAGTCTGCTTTCCAGATGCCAGGGTACAAAAATTGAACCGCATAGTCTCCACGGAGGAGTCCGCCCTGTCCCGAAGCTCAAGAGCAACGGTTTCTGCAAGAGGAATGCCACTCACAGGCCCTCCTCGAAGAGGTGGAATTCATTCGAGGAAGGTCTGTTGATACACGGGTGCCGCGGTCACAGGGTCATTCCTGTCCCAGAGGTAGGGTCCGCCCACGCGCCAGGGCCTCCTGGAATAGCAGACCTCACCACGAAGGCCACTTAGACCTCTCGAGGGATCTGATCTGCCAATCAGTTCCACGTGCATAGAGCCCTGGTTAATAAAAAACCCCACAAAGCTTGGGATCCCCGGTCAAAGTTGGAGTGTAAAGGAAGAGTTGAGGCTTGGTCCCACGGTGACCAATGAAACAAGCAGGTGTAGGACGGAGCCACACGGAGGTGAGGACTGTTTGCTGGGATCAAGAGCCTGATCTACAAAGGCTGAAATCAGGCACCCACTTGCTAAGCTGTTGTTGCGATTTGCTGCGATGTAGGGGTAACAATCGTCGTAAGATCTGCGATGGCTTGATCAGGGGCACCTTAGTGGGATCCAAGGCATGGATCTTACTGTAACGGCCGGGATAGTGGAGATCCTCTGGAAGACCCGCCGCAAAGCGATTGAGTGTAAGCCACGCTACAACTAAAGAACAGGAAACGGAATCGAAGTAGGTCCCCGGTATTCCACCAGAGCCCGCCGCAAAGCGGGATGGATTTATTCTCGGCGGGAGTCCTACCAGGTCGCTAGCCCCCTAGACGGTGACTTGCCTTGCGGTGTGGATCGGCCAAGGGTGAGCGAGGTATAACAGTAATCGTGAGACGAAGCGAAGTCGGGGACAAGCGCGACAAAGGTCAGGCGGCAGGCGGCATAAGGATCAGAGACGATAAACGTAGGCAGAGGTCAAACACACGGCAAAGCAGTAAGACACACAGGAACGCTTTCTCTACGGGCACGAGGCAACAAAGGATCCAGCAGGGAAGTGGACGTGGGACACATAACACTATATATGGGGTCAGCGCCCGCAAATTAACCAATTAACCGCCCGCGCTGTCCTTTTAAATTCACATGAACGAGCGCGCACTAGGGGGCGCGCGTGCGCATTCCGGCCGGCAGGGGGACTGCGCCGGACAGGAGTGTGGTCAGGTAACACCCGTTACACAATGTGAAGTATAAATAGAAAACGATCCAGCGATCCAATGATGCATGCAAATGTAGGTAAAAATAAAATCCAACGCTTTATTAGTGAATCTTCATTAAAATACAAGAAGGCGACCAGCAGACACAGGGGATGAAAACGGCTAGATGCCGACGCGTTTCGGGGCGTACCCCTTAATCATGGCAGTAGTCTGTGTGTAGCTTGTATCACAGTGTAAATTTGCTATGCCGTCAAAATAACTCAACATCGCCATCAATGTCTAAACCACTGGCAACAAAAGTGAGTAGACCCCTAAGTGAAAATGGACAAATTTTACCCAATTTGCCATTTTCCCTCCACGGTGTCATGTGACTCATGTGCTTACAAGGTCTCAGGTGTGAATGGGGAGCAGGTGTGTTAAATTTGATGCTATCTCTCTCATACTGGTCACTAGAAGTTCAACATGGAACCTCATGGCAAAGAACTGTCTGAGGATCTGAACAAAAGAATTGTCGCTCTACATAAAGATGGCCGAGGCTGTAAGAAAATTGACAACAGCCTGAAACTGAGCTGCAGCGCGGTGGCCAAGACCATACAGCGGTTTAACAAGACGGGTTCCACTCAGAACCAGAGCCTGATTCTGCTATATAAGCTATATGGACGGTGACTGATGCTTTCTATGCCAGAGCTGCACAAAACCACTAGTACTGATTATATGTAGTCATTGCACCACCTAGTGTTTACATCTTAGATTTAGATTATACATGATATTTGGCCAGGTGTGGCGCTGTTTCTGAAAAAAGTAGCTATGCTTTTGAAATATATAAGCTTCATAAAAGTTATCTCATGAATACAACCCCTCATCGAGGGACCCCCTGCACTGTAGAGCAAGGGGCCACTAATGAAAAGTGTCTCTCGCTCTGGCAAACCTGACTTGTACATGCATTATACTGTGACATGTATAACATTGCATGTATAATTTCATACTATAATATTAGGTGGGGACAATGGTTAAGACCACTCCTTCATGGTAAGGATGTGAAAATTGTGCCTTGCGTTTTCAAAAACTTGTCTACAGTAGACTTGTCCACACTGTTGCCCAAGGGTAATCTAGGTTAAGATGAAGCAGCATGCATGGAAAGTTTGTAGATTAAGTACGGGTAGAAATTTTGAGATGCAGGTACCATGTGTCAGGAGCAGCAGCGAGCCATGTCATTAAAATAACCACTAAAAGTTATGGGAGATTCAGGTAAATAATTATTTTTGACATTCAAAGAACTCCAGAGAGAATCCTTATGTCATGCTTCACCCCCTCAGGCCCTTCACTACACATAATGGGCAACCATCTAAATTTTTTTAGGAGTACATACAGCCAATGTGTCTGGGCCTCTCCCCCACCAAAAAAATTTGTTGGGTGAATGGGGAAAAACATGTTTTTGAATTTAGTTTTCTTACTGTCATACAATCACCATATAGTGTTAGATACCAGTTGTACATAGGCTCTCTGCAGACCCTATAATTGATTGCGGTTACATACAGTGACTCACAGGTGACCTCTTCTCTGATGACTTGCTGTCTTTCCCTTTTTTTATATCTGCTCAAGAACACATGATGACTTTTCTCAGCCATGACTTGGCAGAATGTGTGACATAACCATATTACACTCCTAACTTTACCAGCATCTGTCTTCCTATTCCCCATGGCTATACAAACTGCTTCAAATGGTAATAATGCCCTACTTGACGTCCTACAGCCACCAAGCAGAAAAAGTGCCCCTACCCAGTTATAGGGATTCCTTTTGTGCCCCACATAGCTAGATAGTCCACAGCATAGTAGAAGTGGCTGAGCTGTGGCATTAAAATAACCACTAAAAGTTATGGGAAATGCAGGTAAAAAATTATTTTTGACATTCAAAGAACTCCAGAGAGAATCCTTATGTCATGCTTCACCCCCTAAGGACCTTTACTAGAAATAATGGGCCACCATAAGAATTTTTCGGAGTATATACAGTCAGTGTGTCTGGGCCTGTCCCCCACAAAAAACAAAAAAAAAATCTTTGTGGGTTAAATAGGGAAAAAACATGTTTTTGAATTTAGTTTTCTTGTGATATTACCATCATACTGTCACCATATAGTGTTAGATACCAGTTGTACATAGTCGCTCTGCAGACCCTATAAATTATTACAGTTACTTGCAGTGACTCACAGGTGACCTCTTCTCCGATGACTTGCTGTCTTTCCCTTTTTTTTTATATCTGGTCTAGAACACCATGATGACTTCTCCTGGCCATGACTTGTGACGTGGTCACGTTAGACTTCTAACTTTACCAGCATCTGTCTTCCTATTCCCAATGTCTATACAAACTGCTTCAAATGGTAACAATGCCCTACTTGGTGCCCTACAGCCACCAAACAGTAAAAGTGACCCCAGACAGTTATAGGGATTCCTTTAGATAGCTAGATAGTCCACAATATAGTATGTAACCCCTCATGTTAGGCAGCCAGATAGAAACCCAATTTTAAGTAGGTTGACTCCAATTAGGCAGGTAGCCCCCACAAAAATTAGTTAGGCAGATAAGTAGATAAGTATTTTATTAGATAAATTCCCCCCACATTAAGTAGAAAGGTAGATAAGCTCCCCATTAGGTAGGTAGATAGACATAAGTAGATAGGTAGGGCTACATTAAGTAGATAAAAAAAAACTCCCAATTAAGTAGGAAATGCCCACATTAAGTAGATAATCCCCCATTAGATAGGTAAGCTCTCCATGAGATAAGTAGGTAGGAAGGTCCCCATCAGGTAGATAGGTAAGTCTATTATTCAGTAAGTGGGCCGATAAGATAGATGGGATGGGAGATAAGATAGACCTCTCATTAGGAAGGTTGGCCACACATTAAGGAATCATATGAGCTGCAGATCAGCAGTGTGTGAGACATTGAATGGTGATTTAAAATTACAATGTCCCAGGAAAGTCCATAGTATGGTGAAAAAATTGCATCCTGAGGCCACTGTAACTTGAAGGATCACTGTATCGGTTTTGCCCAGAATGTCTCCTCACATCATTTGTTTGTGAACCTTCCAAACATAGTGTTTTTTCTGCTTTACTTGCAGGGTGGTCAAAAAATAGGGACATGATGACAACTTGTGTCAGGAAGACATTAGTCCTATAATATATTTACCTAGTTAGAAACATAAACTAAACCACTCATGTCCCACTGATGTGGCTCCATCGTAAAGACACGTCTCTGGCAAGTTTACTCCAAGATAAATTACAAAAAATAAAACATAATGCGGTCATTCTTTAGATTTTATTTTTCTAATTCAAAACATTGTTTTGAAACATAAAAATATTTAGTTTTATGTTTTGCCTAAACTTAATCAAACTTTGCATTTTACTTTTTTTTTTGTTTTGTTGTTCTTTGTATAGATATCTGCAAGATGGAACCACAGTGCCACACGCAGGCCATGGAAATGAATGCAGCAGCTACATCTGATGCATGTCATATAGACTGAAGAAGGAAAGATCAGGAATTATTTTCAATGAACAATATGGAAGGCATGCGAAAAGGAGGTAAGCTTTCCTTAGCTACAGGATATTGAAATTTGTCTGGTTAAGGAGAATTAGAGGCTTAACTTGAAGCTTCTTCCCCAGTTGTAAATGTAGCCCATTTTTCCACCTACGATGGGCACCTTATGATACTAGTGTCTTCTTATCCCCTCTTATCCTCCGGTAGAGATAGTATATCATTATTGTGTTTTTTTATAATATATATTATTAGCATTTATTTTATTTATAATATACACAATGGCCCCCATCTAGCATACAGGTATTGTACACCCTGACTGTATATTTCCCTGTGGGCAGGATTAATGTGTATATTATATAAGGTATATTATTGATTTATCACTGATAACCCCCTAAAATGATTTTTGTATCTTTTCCCCAGCCCGGGCCCCGATTTGAAAACCCGGGCTCCTAAAGTAAGGGAACTGCACTTCCCCAACCTCCCCAAAAAAGAGAAAAGAATCTATCTATCTATCTATCTATCTATCTATCTATCTATCTCATATCTATTATTATTTTATCTATCTAAAATCTATCTACTATCTATCTATTTTATTATCTATCACTCTATCTATCTCATATCTATCTTTTCGTTATCTATTTTTTTCCTTTCTATAACTTTTTACTTACATACCTATTATCTGTACCCATATCTATTATTTTATTACCCTATTTTTATTATTTTATCTATCTTTTCTAGATATATATGTAAAAATTAAAAAAAAATTTCTTTGTTGGGTGAAGGGAAGCAATAAGCATGCAGAATATGCTTATGTGGGGAACCCTTACTTTCCAGCACCTTTTCTTGCAGTTCTCCAAAACCCTATAAAAAAACCCCTACATCTTTTAGTGCCCAAATTGAAAAAAACCCCCCTTGTTGGCACCCCCCCAAGAAATGGTCCCTTCAAAACACCCCCGAGAGTTTTTAGGGCCTTTTTGGGTCCCTCCAGTGGGTAGATACACCTCCCAAATAGTAGGTCCCCCCCATAAATTAGGAAGGCAGATAGGTAAACCCTCCTTTTAAGTATGTCGACCCCCCAAACTAGTTTGGTAGATAGGTACACCTACTCTAACTAAAAAGTAGGTAGGTAAATCCCCCATTAGGTAGATGTATGTAAGCCTCCATTTGCGTAAGGCTGATCGCCTGTCTGTGCTCTACTACTCCACTACAGCGGCTTTAGAACATTACCGATGTCATTGGAAACGCTGTATCCACATCTTGGATTTACTGGTCACCATGGACTACTAGCATTGATCGTAACACAATTAATGTGGAAAGTTTTTGTTTTTTTGGAGTTTTTTATTTATAAATTTGGAAATATATATGTTTAAAGCTAATTTTTCCTTTCCCAAACTTTGGGTTGAGGTGATTTGAATGGAGTATTGAGGATCTCCCAATTTGCAGGCATCGTGAGTGAACCAGCTGTATCACTATCTCTACCAGCATATATAAAAGTAGAAGTTGGGGGACCCTATTAGGTAAATAAACCAGTCATTAAAAAGATAATTCTCCATCAGGTAGGTAGTTGTGGCCCCCATTTTGCAGGTCCGTTTAAGGGGAGGCCCCCAAAGGGTATATAAAGGGTTTGGGGGGGGCCCCCCAAATATGTAGGTAGGTCCCCAGGTAGCAAACGGAAAAAAAAAAAAAAAAGGGGGAAAATGCTCTTTCTTGTGTGTTTAAAAGGTTTTTAAAAAATTTGCACGGATAAAGTTAGTAATTTAAATAACCAGAAAGAGATGTACAACTGAGGCACAACGCTTGAAGCACTTTGTAGATTTATATTAAGGTGCTGCAGCCTTCTTCCTCAAAATATTTAAACTATAAAAGGAAAAAATTTTAAAAATTTTTTAAATAATAGCGAGGGGGAAACTTGTAGGGGGGCCCCCAAAGTGGAGGGAAAGGGAAAACCCATCAAGCAATTTTTACTTCCTGTATTTAAAGAGGGGGGTGAAATTTCCTGTTGATGAGCGAAAGGGGTGAGGGAAAAATTCAACTTCCTAACCCAGGGAAAAAGTTTAAACTCCGCCTTTAAGAAGATTAAAATAGACAAATCCCCAGGTCCTGATGTATACACCCCCGAGTCTTAAGGGAGTTAAGTCATGTGATAGATAGGCCCCTATTCTTAATATTTATGGACTGTCTAATAAGGGGGTATGTCCCAAAGGATTGGCGCATAGCAAATGTGGTGCCAATATTCAAAAAGGGGTCAAAGAGTGATCCTGGAAACTAAAGGCCGGTAAGCTTAACCTCTGTTGTGGGTAAAATGTTTGCAGGTTTTCTCAGATATGCTATCCTGGAGTATTTCACTGAAAATAAATGTATAACGCCTTTCCAGCATGGGTTTATGAAGGATGGTCTGTCGATAATTATCAGCTTTATGAGGGATTTGTTCTGGGTGGATCGGGGTAGGCAGGATGTCTATTTTTGGATTTTTTAAAGCTTTTGTCGTGCCCAAAAAGGTTTGGGTAAAAAATGAGAATGTTGGATGGGGGAAAATGTGTGCAAGGGGGGTAAGAACTGCTCATGAAAAAACAAAAGGGTGGTATTAACGTACATTCAGACTGGTCCTTTTAAATAGTGGGGACCACAAGGTCGATTGGCCCTATCCTCTTTAATATATTCTTAATGATTTAACATGGATTGGGACATTAGAATCGATTTTGCGATGATACTAAGCTCTGTAAAGAAAATCAAAAAAATGAGGATAATTTTTATTAAAAGGGATCTGGATAAGTTGGGAGGTTGGGGAAAAAGAAATGGAGAGATTTTAAAAAAAGAAAATGCAAGGTTTTATGCCATGGGGAGGAAAAATCCATTCCATGTTATGTTAAATAAAAAAGCTGGGAAAAAAGTGACTGGGAAGGACTTGGTGGACAGTAAACTTAACTGTAGAGCCAGTGTCAGGAGCAGTGCCAAGGCAGAAGGTTTATGGGGTGTATTAAAAGGGCATAGATGGACATGTGAAAAACATTATTCTCGCATTATGTCCGGGTAGACCAACTGGAATATTGTGGACATTTTTGGGGCACCAATTAAAAGGAAGGGAAATTGTAGAGCTTGAACGGGTTTTAAAAGGTGGCAACAAAAATTAAAGGATGGGGGGGGGGGGACTGCAATTCCCAAAAAGTGAGAAAGTTTTGGGTTTTTTAGTTTAAAAAAAAAAGACGGCTTTGGGGGGACATGATAAATTATTTAATTTTTAAAGGGGTAAATATAGAGATCTCTCCAGATTTTTTTACCCGGATGGACCCAGAACAAGGGGGCATCATTATGTCTTGGGAACGAAAGTTTCTGATAAACATAAAAGGGATTCTTTACTGTAGAGCGGTGGGACTGTGGAACTCTCTCCCAGGGAACTTGTCATGGAGTTTCACTAACAGAGTTTAAAAAGGGTTAGATCTTTTTAGATGTAATAATATAACAAGTTATAGTAAACGGGTTTTGGGGAAAAGGGTTGGGACATTTCTAGATGTATAATATAACAAGTTTAGTGACCAGGATTCTGGGGAAGGGTCTAAACATTTTAAGATGTAATAATATAAAAAAGTTTATAGGTGAAGGTTCTAGAGAAGGGTCTGGATATTTTTTAGATGAACATATAAAAAAAGTTTTTAAGTGGGACCAGGATTCTGGAGAAGGGTCTGGATACATTTCTAGATGAAATTTAATATAACAGTTATAGTAAAAACCAGGATTTGGAGAAGGGTCTGGATACATTTCTAAATTAATATTAAAAAGTTATAAGACCAGGATTCTGGAATGTACCCCAAATGGGGCGGGCTGCGAGCCCTAGCTTTTTTCCCATGACCCTTTTTGATGTCAGAAAAGTAGAATGAATTGGTTAAAAGGTGTTTTTATATTTGAGGAGGGGTGTGGTTATATGTTGGTAGAGAGTTCCATTTAAGGGGGATTGTTGGGAAAACCTTTTATAGATTGCAAAATATAACGAGACTCAATTATTGTGGTGGTACCCATAAAGCTACCCTGGCTACCATGTAGCAGCTTAGGAGGGCGGGGAGTATGAGGGGCAAATATTATGAGCGTTCCATTTTGAAGATGGGCATTTTGAAAATTTTATAAAAGAGTAGGCTGGGTTTTTCTGCGGGGAGGCCAGTCCCCCACAATCCTTTGGCCCCCTTCAATTCACCTGATTGTCTGGTCTAATCTCTACATAATAAAATGCCCTTTGGTTGTATTGTATTGTAGGTACTGCATGTCTTCGTTTCCCCACTTGGCCCAGCCGGGAAAGTAGGGAAAACCGCCATCTTGGTACACCCTAATTTGCATTGTCTATGCAATGCATTAGGTGTATAAAATGATCGCGCCCCTTTGTGGTGACGCGCCCTAGGGGGACCAAATTTAAAAAAAAAAAAATGTTTTAATGTAAAAAAAAAATTTAAAAGTTAAAATACCCCCTTTTTCACCATTTTGCAAATAAAAAAAAAAAAAAAAATTAAAAATATTTGGTATCACACGTCCGAAAAAGTCAATCTATTAAATATAACATAATTTATCCCGTAGCTGAGCACGTGATAAAAAAAAATCAAATTGGAAAATTTGTGTTTTTTTGGTCATTTTCGTCCTATAAAAATTGGAAAAAAAATTATCAAAAAGGCCCATTTATTGGAAAGGGGTCCCAAAAAAAAAGAACACTTACCCCGCAAAAAAAGCCCTCACTCAGGTGGGTGTTAGTGAAAAAAAATTATTGGTTGCAGAAAATGGTCCGCAGTGCAAATTTGAAAATTGAAAAATATGGAATTTTTTTAAAGGACCAAAACATAAGGGAAAACCCTTCATGTTTGGTTTTGGGGATGAATATAACCTAAGAATCAGATAACGAAAATTTAACCGAAGATTGAACCCCTTTTACAAGAAAAAACCCCCCGAAACGGTACTTTTTTTTTTTTCAAAATTTGTCCCATTTGGAATTTTTTGCGGTTTCCCAGTTATTCTATAGTAAGTGAATAAACCATTAAAAAGTAATCTTGTCCCGAAAAATAAAAAACCCCCTCTAGTTATGTGGGGAAAAAATAAAAAAGTTATGGCTCTGGGAAGGCGAGGGGGGAAAAACAAACGTATAAAAAAAAAAACCCCCACAAGGCCCTTAAAAAACCGCCCAGTTTTTTAAAAAGTCGCTTTTGCGGCCCCCGGCACCGCAGCAGCACGGGATCGGGGCTATACTTCACAGCCCGATCCCGAGCTTCCCCTGCTAGCACCGGGGTGCAGGGAAAAAACCTCCTCTCCCAGTGCTTTTTAACCCTTTTGTTTGGGAAAGGATCGTCCCAAAGCCAATAAGGGTTTCCCTGCTTGTGGGTGTTAAAACACCCGGTGACCTGAAGGCCGGGGAAGGCTGCACAGTCAGCCTGGGGACCTAGAGTGCCCCAGGACTGTCTGTAAAAAGCCGGTCAGGGAGACTGTGTGCTCCCCTGATGCTCCCCTGTGTTAAATGACAGGTTTAATTATTAAATATATGAATTGTAATATTTACAAGGTAAAAAAAAAAAAAAAATTTTTAATTTGTAAAAAAAAAATAGTAAAAAAAAAAAATTAAAAAAATAAAAAAAAAAAATAATAAAAAAAAAATTTTTTTTTTAAAAAAAAAAATAATTGTGCATACATTACACACACAAAAAAAAACCCTACCTTTAGGTATCCCACAACTGAAATACCTGTAAATTAATCTAACAAGTTATTAAGTGTAAAATGTGAATGGGTAAAAAAATTACATAAAAAAACAAAAAAAATTAAAAAAAAAATTAAAAAAAATCCTGCAATTTTTTTTAAAAGTGAACTTAGTCTTCCCCTTTAAAGTAAAATTTGTCCAAATAAAAAGGCTCATAAAACTGCGTCATTGAAAAAAAAAAAAAAGTTAAATGTTAAAAAACGCGGGGGAAAAAAAAAATGTTGTGGTTTTAACTATTTTCAGGCGTTGGGCCCCTTTAAGGGGTAAGGGGTTAAGTCCTGGTGGAGGGAAGGGGGTTGTCACTCAGGTGTTGTCACATTCAGAAAGTCTGCTCTTTTAAAATATATTTTTAATTTATCACACAGTGTGAAACACTACAAAAAACAATATAATACCACCTCCCAGAAAAAATATAATAACAAATGATTAAAAAGTCAGATTAGACAATTTCTATTTAAAGTAAACCCCAAACAATGAACCCCCTTAAGTTTGACAAAAAAAAAATATATAAAAAGGGTTATTTGTTCAGAAAATGTCAATTATGTCATTGCTTACGGTGGCGGGACTGAATTTTTGCACAAACCCGTTCGTTTTGGTTCCCATGGGCCCCCTACTTTCAATGTAAAGGGGGCCTGGAAAGTCTGAGCAGAATCCGTAAAATTTTAACTTTTGCATTTTTTCTGGGTTCTTTAAAACGTGACGGTAAAAAACCCTGTGCGATAGATACAGCACGGGTTTTTCATTGCTGTCTAGCTGCACTGGGCACCGTCCCTTTTTCGAGGTTTCAAAATACTAAAATGCAGAACATAAAAGGGTTTTTTTTGGGGGCTTTTTGAATAGCCTTCATTGTAGATATTAATATGTGTAGATGTTTGTTATGATGACCCAAACCTATTGATTTGTGGTTATCCTATAAAAATTTTACCCATAAAAGTCTAGGTGAGAACCCCAGGAGTTGTGTAATACATTACTAAATGTAAAAAAAAATGTACAGATCGTTACTCATTAAGGGATGTTCAAAGATTATTTGGACGTTGTTTGGAAGTTTTTTTTCGGGTCCCCCAAAAGCATAAAAAACCTCCCCTAAAAACGCGCTTCTTAAGAAGAGGTTTTGGCCAGTTTTGAATGCGGGTTTTCCCCCATAAAAATTAGAAAGGCAAAAAACGATTTGAAAAATGCTCCAAAAACAATAAAAAAATGCGCAGAGAAAGCGTCTAAAAATGCGCTGAAAGGTTTTGAAGCCCTTTCCCCTTGATTTTCCCATGGGGATTTTCAGCGCTGGAAACATTTAAAGAATTTACAGGCCCTTTTTTTAAAAACCCCTAAAACTTGCGGGGGAAAACGCATGTGGAAAAACCTTTACGTGTGTTTTACATGGGAATAAAAAAAAACTGAGGGATTTTGGGGCTTTTTTTTTGATGCTGTTTTGGGGGTGGAAAACGCTTGAAAACCCTCCGTAACAGCATCCAAATCAGTGTGTGAACATACCCTATTGGGATGTTAGTTTGGTTATAAATCCGCCAAATTTGCTACCTCCTCCAAAAAAAAATTTAAAAATATTTATATATATTATATATATTTATATATATATATTATATAATATAATTTTTATATATATATTTATATTTTATATATATATAATATGCTGCAAGAGCGGGTCCCCAAATAATAAACTCCCCCCAGGTTGTGGATAATAAAACTCTGTTTAATACAGGAAGATACATGTCCTTTTTAAACACTTAATTCGCAAGCTAAATCGTAGTACGTTTAGTCGATATTGGTTTAAACAACATTTGATTGGGCGAATTAATAAGAATTTACATGTTCTTTATATGGTAATATACTTTTCTGCATGTTTGCAAATGTTAACCCGGCCGTTTGGAGCTGTTAGTGTCGTTTTTGCTGTCCTCCCGGATTGGGTTTTTGCAAAATTTTCCCAAAAAACATTCTGTGTCATTAGTTGTTTTTTTGAAACTATTTCTTTTAGTCTATAGTGATCCCTTTTAAAAGTCTTAAGATATCCCAAAAAAGGTTTTCCTGGAGGTCCCTTTTCCTTGCAGAAGCAGTGCATTTCAGGCCTATAATATCTGATTTAAATGGTCAAGGGAAAATGGTATAGAGAATAATTCATGAATGGTATATAGCAGTTTTTATGTGTAAGCAATGGTATGAAAAATACAAAAAAAGAGTTCTAATGTTTTCATTAAATTTTACCGAAAATCCCCCTAAAAACATTTAAAACTCTGTTCCCTTTACCCCTTTTAACTTATTTTCGCCCCGGATGAATATGTCTTCTGTGTTTTTTTGTGGCTACTGGAAGGTGGAGCGGGTAATTTAAAAAAAACCCCGCTCAAGCCAGGTTACTCCAAAGGGGGGGGAATAAGTGAAATCCGGTCTTTCTACATTGCTCTGATGGGGAGGATGACGGGGGGTTAAAAAAAATGACCCCCAGGTGTATTGGAGCAGTCCTGCAGTGACAGTTTTGTGAATTTTGGCCTCCATATTTGGGAAACCTGGAAAAATTTTGGGGGTAATGGATATGTTGTGTTTTTAGGGAAAATTAAAGGGGTAAAGTTTTATAGAAATTTGGGGCTAGAAGCAAGTGGTCCCCCTAAAAGGAACCTTCACACTTTATTTTTCACAATCCCCCCCTTTTGGGGTTTTTAAGATATTTTCCAATGCTAGGCTATTTGGGAGGCCATGATTGATATAGTTCTAATTCTCAATTTGTTTGCAAAAGGCATCTCGGGTGTGGTTACAAATCTCTGTTGGTTATAATGGATATATTTTTCCCAATCTTCCCCTTTTTTTTTCCTTATTTGTGGTATTTTGGTTGGTCTTGCTTTTCTGATCCCTACTTTTAATTCCCAGCCAACCCCCTGGGTCTTCCCTTGTATTTTACACACACACCAGACAACAAAATAAATAAAGGATAAGGGTGATCAGGGGTGGGGTGGTTGGCTCCGCAGGTTTCTCGGCATGAACCCAAGTAGGTTTTTTAGTTTCATGGGTTGAGGTTTTTTCCTTCAAATCCGGAACCCCTTACTTTTTTTTACCCCTTTTTAAAATCTATGGGAGTTAAAATGGACAGAAGTTAAAAAAAAACCGAAATGGGTTAATTTAATTCATTACACAAGTTTACAAGTTTTTGACTGTTTCTAATGTTTAATTCCTTTTCTTGCAATCATATCGTATATGGACTCCCCCTAAACCTAGTTGGTCCTGAGGACAATGTTTCATAGGGGTGAAAAATAGTGGGATTCTAAAGGTGTTTCTGTTTGGTACAAGGCAGTGGGTAGGTTTTCTGGCCAGGGGAGAAGTGCTTCCCTTTCGGGCTTTGAGAATTTTTTTTGTAAGTTGGGGACTTTTTACGACTTCTCTTGGACCCCGTGGGGTAATAGGGGTGTTTGGGGTCAGCCCCTCTACTAGCTTCCAAAATTCTTGGTTTCTTTGATTGGGGAGCCCGGTCCTGGGGTTTTAATCAATAACTTCTGGGATTCCAAAATTGCACATTTTTTTAGCAGTAAATTCTTTCCAGGTTAATTCTGACTATATTAGGGGCCGGGTTAGGCTTAGGCCATCCTAAGAAATGTATTTCCACTCTTTGGGAATTCAAAATAGTTTTTTGGATATTTGGAAAGGGGACTGACTTTTTGTTTTTCTGTTTTTTAGACTGATTTTCCGGGGTTTAGGTGATGCTATTTCACATCTTTGATAGTTATTTTATGTATTGGGGGAAATTTGAGTGAATTTTTATCCTGTTTATTTAAGGGATCATCTAGTTTGTTTTCATGTATAGTATTTAAGCCCCTCAACGCAGTGGGGTAAATACTCTGGTAAAACAAGTTTATTTCTTTCCTTCCCGATCCTTTGGGGTTTTTCCCGCTCCTTCTTTCCCAACTCCCCTTTTCTTTGGGGGTTTATTCGGGCTTGAAAATTTTTCATCAGTTAAAAATTCGGGTTTAGCATGCCCTGTTTTTTTCTGTTCCACTTCTTCTTTCCTCTTTTCTTTCTTTTCATTCTTCTTTTCTTTGTCTTCTTTTCTTCTTTGTGGAAACTAACGCCTTTTTTCTTTAAATTATGGGCCCAGCCACAGCCTTTGTAGTGATATGGGGTTGTATATGCCCTTTCGTTCCTCGTTTGTCTTAGTGTTGATCTTCAGGACAGTTACCTTTGGCAGGCAATGGAGAGCGTCCATTAAAATCGTAGGACTTATTGTTCTTGATTGGCGTTTCCCTAGCTGATGGAAAACCTTGCGGGCGGCCCATTTAAAGGGTAATGGGCCCGCCGTAGGGTAGGGGTGAGTTGGTATATATTTTTGGGCGTCTTTCCCTTTAGCGAACTTGCAAGTTCGTCAAGCCTTTTAAATTCGACTTGGGCTGATTCTAGAAGGTAAAGAAACGCTTTCACGTTCGTGCAAGGTAACCAAGCGTCCTGTTGGATTTGCCTTGTTCATTGATATTGGATCCATCTTGAAGAAGAATAAAACTAGATCCTCCGCTTGGTGTAGGACAGTAGGAAGAGTAGTGTGCTTCCCTTGTTCAAGGCAGCATGGAGAGGTCATCTGTTTCGGGGTGTGATCCCATCAACTGTGGCAGCAGATCTTTACTTCCCCCTTGAGAGAGGAAGAGGGTGGTGGATTGAGGGGAGTCTTCCCAAAGTGATATTTGCAGGCATAGTAATGGGGGATTGTGGCCAAAGAGTTCTTCACTTGGTAATTAGGTTGGGGAAATTTTTTGCAGGATCCCCCTTTTAGGGTTTAGGTGCAAGTGTCACAGGTGTCCCCCAAATTTAGGGTTTTGGGTTTTGGTCAAGAAGAAGATTGGCAAAACACTTGAAACAGGTAGGGGAAATTTTGGTAGTTTAGTCCCGACGGGCGGGAGAATAAGTGTTGGAATTAGGAAGCAAGCTTGGGCTACAGTAAATAGTCTGTGAGTTGAAGAAAATGTCCAGAAATGAGGCATAAAGAGTTGCAGTAAATCAGAAGTGATGGGTATTCAATAGTGACTGACAATGATGAGGCCTAGAAAGTCTTCTAGTAGAATGTGAATGGTAGGCGAGGGAGTGGACATCACAGCTGGCTTGCAGTCATCGGTAAGTGAAATGGTTTTCAAAGTGCTGTAGGATCCAGGCTTGTTGAAAATAAATAGGGTACAAAGTGACACATATGATTGAAAGGCAACCTTCTTCTGAACTGTACTGGCAAGGGTATGAAGCAAGGTCAGGAGCGATGGTACATTGTTTTCCGGAAGAAAAGGTGAGGCTGAAAACATCTTCAGTGCATACGACCAGACTTTAGAAAGGATCTGTATGAGAAGCTCAAGAGGAATAGATGAGTACTTGAACAGCACAGGTAAATTAGTGGTCGATAGTTCGTATGTAGGAAATGGATATTATTATGTGGAATGATCTGGATTTTCAAAACAAATGAGGGTACTGAGGATTGTGGACTGCTGATGGTTGAGGACCATAGGCTTGATGGTAGGCTTCATAACGTTCTCTAGCCCGGCAATGTTTGATAAGATGGCCAGGGCGTCTGCAATAATAGCATATTTTAGGTGCCCATTTAACTCTATCCTGCGGGGGACACTGAGAAGGAGAGGCAGTAGGTAAATATCCGTGATCGCGTTGTTGCTTTAGATGGTGGGAATTGAGAGTAAGGATAGAGTCAACAGCAGAGGATGGAATATAAAATGTTCCCGAGGGGGTGATTAGCGGGTATAATGGCTGTGGGGTGAGCGGTGAAACAACCAGCGGTGTAGTGCTATCCTTCTCTCCTTTCATTCAGGGGGAATTGCAGACTGTATGATTTACTGTTGGTTCATTGGGAATATAATGCATACTATCATTTTGAATGTTATTACCGGCAGCAAGATGGCCACCGTTGACCAGTGATCCGGAAGTACCTAAGTCAGGGGGCGGAGGAGGAGGAACAAGATGGCCAACAGGAAGTTCGGGTGGTTCGGGTGAAGTAATATGGCAGACAACAGGAAGTTGGGAATTGACTGCACCAATATGGCCATCAGTAGAGGAAGGGGCAGGGCTCTGTTTAGTATCTCTGGAAGGAGAGGGAGTGGAAGCCCTGCCCGTGGTGGATGGTGGGACCTGCATTTAAGCTGAAGAGGAAAGGCAGTGAGGTTTTGGAGTTGGGCGTCTCCTCCCACATCTAGCACAATAATTTGCAGAAACGAAACTTTGCTAGCGACAATGGGGCTTAAGAGCATACATATAATAAGTTAAAATCTTATGCAAACAACAAACATATACATGAAAATTGGCATAATGTGAATAAAACCCACAATGAAATGTTCTGTGGTTAAAGTGTAGCACCGGAGAGATGGTGCATGCAACTGAAACAACTATGTATCTGAGCGCACACTGGCAGACACGATATTTAAACACTCTGTGTCTCTAAAAAACAGTCTGATTCAAAATAATGGCTTAATTTGCGTAAAAACAGGAAGTATTCTCAGACTGCAGTGTGCGTCTGCCCGAGAGCAGATAAAAATAGGAAACAGAGAGCAGACACGCGTAACAGTCACTAATGTAATCTAATCTAACCCTCACACTAATGTAGGAAGCTGGCAATACGGTGCTAGTCACCAGTACCTAACACTGTCCCTAACTATAATGTACCAGATCAAGTGGTAAACATTTACCGGTTATGGGCATACCAGCTGACCAGAGCTTAGTCTCACTGGCTCCTCGGTGGTCGATCGGAAGCCTATCTGACAATGCACCCTAGTGGAAACCTTGGCAGAGTTCGGAAAGACCCTAGGCAGTGAATGAGACTCAGTTCCCGATGCTCCTACTCAGCCCCCTGCAGGATGGACAGAGGCAGTTCAGGATACTGACTTCCTTCGGAAGGTTTATTATGTACGTTTTACAGAATGCTGATTCA
The DNA here is from genome assembly GCA_025379985.1 of Phyllomedusa bahiana. Classification (NCBI taxonomy): domain Eukaryota; kingdom Metazoa; phylum Chordata; class Amphibia; order Anura; family Hylidae; genus Phyllomedusa; species Phyllomedusa bahiana. The sequence continues at coordinate 70,008 of JAODAL010011232.1, read as the reverse complement.
TACGCTTAGCTAAATATTGAACAAAACTAAAAATCTAACACAAATCCCCCCTCTACACTAACAATGTGGCACGACAGACTTGTCCTCACTCAATTACCTAACGGCCAGCTCCCAACTACCCCGGAAATTATAAAGATTTATGTGAAAATCACAATAACCACAGACAGATCATTTGACTATTTGTAATGGATTTGAAGTATTTTTCTCCTCGCTATGAGTACATGACAGTCTTTCACAGAGCTGCGTAAAAAGAGGAAGTAGCTGGAAACATAACAGTGAAATTCGAAAGGCTCAGCACGCAGCAGATGTAAAGGCAGATAACTTTAGACCTTAAATCTCAAAGCAATTTATCAAAGAACCAGAGGTAGCAAAAAGGCATATACGGTCAATTTAAACAGAAGAGACACACCGAGACCGTTATCCGGGACGCCAGGACTGGGGCAAACCGCAGTGGAACAAAATAGGCAGTCAGAAACGGAATAAGTCACTGATTTCAGAAATGAAAGCCAATGAACTTACCCGTATTGGTGTTGATCAGGCACGTCTGGCTGCCCAGATTAGAACCTCTGAAGGGCGACGCCCCAGAACAGACGACAGGCCTCCTCTGCCCTGTTTTCCTCGAATATTCGTTTGAGAGTCACGTGCACCAAATGTTAGGTGAGTTATAAATCCAGCCAATTTGCTACCTCCTCCAAATTAATATATATATATATATATATATATATATTATATATATATATATATATATATTTAATATCTATATATATATATATATATATATATATATATATATATATATATAATATATGCTGCAAGCAGCGGGATCCCAAGTAATAATCATCCACTCAGGTTGATGGATAATAAAACTCTGTTTAATACAGGAAGATACATGTCCTTTTATATCACTTAATACGCAAGCATAAATCGTAGTACGTGTTAGTCGATCATTGGTTTAATCAACATTTGATGGGACGAATTAATAAGAATTTACATAGTTCTTTATATGGTAATATACTTTTTCTGCATGTTTGCATAATGTTAAACCGCACTGGCCGTTTGGAGCTGTTAGTGTCCGTTTTGCTGTCCTCCGGATGCTGGGTGTCGCAACATATGTCCAAATCATCTCTGTGTCATTAGTTGTTTTGCTGAAGCTATCTTCTTGTTAGTCTATAGTGAATCCATTTTAAATGTCTTCAGTATCATCCAAGACAGGTATTTCCTAGAGGTCCTTCACCTTGCAGAAGCAGTGCATTTCAGGCCTATAATATCTGATTTAAACTGGTCAAGGGAAAATAGGTATAGAGAATAATTCATGCAAATGGTATATAGACAGTTTCTTATGTGTAAGCAATGGATATGAAAAGTACAAACAGAGTTCTAATGTTTTCCATTAATTCTCACACCTGACAGGAACAAAACAAAAAAAGGAAAAAATGTAGATAATTGTGGAAAAATAAAATAATAAACTAAAAATAAATATTTAGCTGAAAATTTGATGCTATATTTTTTTTGTACTTTCCTTGCTTCTCCCTCCCTGTGTTTCTTTTTCCCCCCTTCTCTCCTTCCCTGGCCTTGCGTGATGTTTGAATTTAACAATGTCTGATACGCCTGATTTTGTAAACTTCTACATATTTTTAATAAAAGCGTTTGAATTTGAGAAAAAAAAAAATTTAATAAAAAAATAATTGTACATACATTACACACACAAAAAAACCCTACACATATTAGGTATCCACACGACCTTAGTAACCTGTAGAATTAATCTAACAAGTTATTAAGTGTGAAATGTGAATGGTGTAACAGGTTGTTTAGTCTGAAATGTAAAACACAATTTAAAAAGGCAGAAAAACACTTTTTTAGGTTCATGCTACAAAAAGTTTTCTAAAAAAATTGCACACTAATTTATATGTAAATTCCAACTACGCCTCCAAAAAAATACAACTAATCCCACATAAAACAAGTCCTCATACAACTGCATCATTTAAAAAGTTTAAAAAAGCTCTGACTATTGAAACACAGAGAGGCAAAAACTGAACATGTAGCGGGTCATTATGGGCTTTCCAGGGTTGGTGCTTAAGGGGTTAGTACAATAATTCACACTGAAAAGGTGACAGCATTTCCGATGCAGAACAGTAGAGGGCAGAGTAAGACCTGCAAATACCAAATGAGTCCTGAGACTTGATCCATCAACAAAAACCCTCAGTTTTCATAAAGAGAAATTACACTGTCTTGGAGATATCCTCTAGGTTTTTTAGGACCCATGTACCTATATGTGCATCAGAGAGCGTTACATCTGCTTTCCTCATCTATGGATTGAATCATCATACCAGATAATAGACTCTGACACGTGATACAAGGAGTTAAAGTTATCTCTGCTCTTACTTCAGTTGACTTCATTTGTTCTTTATGTCCAAGTAATAGATCAGCTTATTTCCATGTGATCTCTATCATGACAAGGAAAAAGTCACGATCACGCCCTGGGCAACTCTGAAATAGAAATCGTGTGTGCAATTCATGTATTTTGGATCTTTCTTCCAGGAACAGTCTCACCTAGAGACAAAGGGAGAGAGAAATTACCATGATCGACAGGTGGCTTTTGCCCAGGGATGAGATGGTGTCCTTTTACCTCTTCAGCTGCTGTCCACCATGCTCAGGACGATTTGTTGGGCGGCCTGTGCTCAGGACATTCTGTTGGGCGACCCGTGCTCAGGACGTTCTGTTGCACGGCAAATGGTCAGGATGTTCTGTTGGGCGACCTGTTCTGTTATCCGATTGCCTCTTCAACTGCTGTCCACCATGCTCAGGACATTCCGTTGGGCGGCCCATGTTGAGGACGTTCCATTGGGCGGCCCATGTTGAGGACGTTCCTTTGGGCGGCCCTTGCTCAGGACTTTCCTTTGGGCAACCCATGTTCAGGACATTCCATTGGGTGGCTCATGCTCAGGACATTCCATTGGATGGCCCATGCTCAGGATGTTCCATTAGACGGCCCATGCCCAGAACATTCCATTAGGCAAGCCATGATCAGGACATTCCATTGGGCAACTTATGCTAAGAATGTTCCATTAGACGGCCCATGCTCAGGACATTCCATTGGGCGGCCCATGCTCAGGACATTCCATTGGATGGCCCATGCTCAGGACATTCCATTGGATGGCCCATGCTCAGGATGTTCCATTAGACGGCCCATGCTCAGGACATTCCATTGGATGGCCCATGCTCAGGATGTTCTATTGGATGGCCCATGCTCAGGACATTCCGTTGGACACCCCATGCTCAGGACATTCCATTGGATGGCCCATGCTCAGGATGTTCCATTGGATGGCCCATGCTCAGGATGTTCCATTGGGCGGCCCATGCTCGGGACATTCCATTGGGCGGCCCATGCTCAGGATGTTCTATTGCAGTGTTTCTCAACTCCAGTCCTCAGGACCCACCGACAGGTCATGTTTTCAGGATCTCCCACAGAATGCATGGACAATAATGATATCCCCTGTGCAGAATGCACTGACAATAATGATATCACCTGTGTAATGCTGAGGAAATCCTGAAAACTTGGCCTGTTGGTGGGTCTTGAGGTCTGGAGTTGAGAAACACTGTTCTATTGGGTAGCCCATGCTTCCTCCTGTTCCTGTGCAGCGCAGGAGCCAGTGTGTCATTCTACCTATCATTGCCTGCCATGGCCAATTTATATGGACACTCCTCTCTAGCCTTAGCTTGATCTTCGGTGTTTATAACGTTTGCACATGATTCTGTTTGTGCTGCTACCCTGGTTTTTTTGACCTCAGTTATTTCTCTGACCACCTTTCTAGTCTACTACCTGCCCCAACCTTCTACTCTCATCATATGTTAAAAATCATCTGTCTGGCCAACCATGACCACGTCTGTAGACCTTTGTGCTGTATTTTAGATGTCAACTGTTGCCATTGGAGACTGTAACAAGGTTAGCAACCTGAAAATCCCCTCCAATGTAGACCAAGTCCCTTTATGGGGAAAGGGAACATGAACTTTTACCTCTAAATATCTTAGTCTAGTTCTGCTGTGTAAGAAATTCCTAAGAAGGTCCAATTGTGATCTGTCAAGGTCCACGCCGTGGTCCTCGCTATGGTGAAATTTGCGATTTCAGGCAGTTCTCAGAAAAATCATGGAAGCTTAGTGGTTACTTTTACACATGGAGATCTCCTAAACAGGAGATCTCAAACATGTAGCTCATGGTCTGCACATGACCACTAAAGCTGCCATCTGCAGAGCATCGGGGCTCCAAAGACATCCTTGGGGATGCCTGGACAGGAGCATAGTTTACAGTACATAGTAAATAGTACATGCTCATGTTGTCTAACAGTAGAGTCCTATCCCAAGGTGCAATTGTGTGAGCGTATCTGATGTTCTCAATTATTAGACCTCCATAACCCATCAAAGTGCAAGGGACACAACCTGACCTCTGCCTCCCCTGCATTAGAACCAATGCTGTAACCTATCCCCCACACCAAGCAAACACCCATTATTCATATGGTTCAAGTCAACCTCTGTCTTAATGTTCTGTTGTATTTGCTTCACTTCTCTGTCATCACTATGAGATGTTCCTGATAAATTAAACCCATTTTTAACCTCTTAAGCCGAACGCCTGAAAAGAGCTTAATGACGAGAAGATTTTTTTAGTTTTTGCCTACTTGCGTTTCAACAGTTGTAACTTTTTTATTTTTTCAATGACGCCTCGTTTTATTCGAGACAAGTTGTACTTTATGGGGGAATAGTTTACATTCACTTATAAAGAATTTTTTTTCAATTGTTTTTTTTTTTACACCATTCACATTTGACACTTAATAACTTGTTAGATTAATTCTACAGTTTATTATGGTCGTGTGGATACCTAATATGTGTAGGTTTTTTTGTGTGTGTAATGTATACACAATTATTTTTTATTAAATGTTTATTTTTATTTTATTTTTTTTACACTTCTTTATGTTTTTTTTTTTACTTTTTAAAAAGAAATCCCAGGAATGGAGAACTAATTTTTTTTTTTTTTTTTTTACACTTGGTAATGTATTAGCATATTAATATATTCTAATACATTATAATCTGTGTCAGTCTGACACAAGCAGTGATCAGGGCAGCACACAGTCTGCCCTGATCACTGGCTTCTTACACAGACAGCCCTGCGGCTACCCTGGGTTCCCCGGGCTCTGTCGGGTCACAGGCCGTTGATTGACAGAGTTCTCCAAAAATTTGTCTCTGTCCCGGATGCCAAGGAACAAGTCCAATCATGTTCTGGACCGGGTCCCTGGCTTCCTATTTAATACCTCCCCTGACACCTGGTCCTTGCTGGTGATAGACTTGTCTTGATCTGGTGTGCGCTTTATCGTGCTGTTTCTGGTTTATTGATCTTTTGGCTGCTCTTTCACCTTACATTTTTGTACCTCCTTGCCTGCTCTGGTTTTGACTCGGTCCGTCATATTTCCCTTTAATGTTTGTCTGTTTTTCTGGCCTTTTTTGTGCACCTACCTAGGTTAGGGACTTTCGTCCAGTTGTCGCCGGTCATCTAGGGCCAGGTGGGCAAGTAAGCAGGGACAGACTTGGGTGGCCTAGCTCAGGTCTCATGTGCTGTCTTCCTTTCCTTTCCTGTTCACCTGCTCCGGGTACATCCTACAGTATTATATACATTATACAAATTGTGGCAAAGGGACTACTAGGGAAAATCAGTAACGGCTACTAACACAGCAGTAATGCAAGTGAGATGTCATTTCTTTGAGACTAGTTGTCTGAGTTTTCAGTTTGGTGTAAGGTTGGATGAAATCAGAACTTATCATTTACCAGAAGCCAACCATATTTTGAGTTGACTTGAGAACTAGCCTTCTGATTTCTTTTCATATTTAAAGGTTTTTATTTTGTCAAAAATACAAAATAAAAAAGAATTTATAAACAAAGCAATACAGATAATGTCAAAATGAGAACAGTGCTAGTACAGAATAAAATAACAATGTTAAACAGTGTGACAAATAATGATTCATCAACATAAAATTAGTCTCACTAACAAATGCCTTAAAGGGGTTGTCTCACTACAATGATTGGGTTTTAATTAAAAGATCTTTAAAAAACAAGCAGCTTTGCAATATATGTTCATTACAAAATGTCCTACGTTTTTTAGCTATCCCTGTCAGTAGTAGTACATCAGCTTCTCAAATCTCTAAAAGCAGCTGACCTGTTGATCTTTATCTTTACTGGCTGTCAAGGTCTGATGGACTCATTCACACCTTTCAGAATACAGGTCAGAGCAGGAGCCCTCCTGCACAAAAATGCTTCTGTAGTGGAGGGAGGGGAGGGTCTGGCTTCTGTGTCTGTGCTGCCTGGATTAACCCTGTGTGTGCTGATTTTCCTCCTGCTGTCTAACAGATTGGGGGGAGCAGAGGTGAAGCTGATCAATAGATGTGACAGCAGTGACCCTGTGTGTTACTATAATCATGATGTGTCTGTGGAGCTGTGACTATACTAATAGTACAGATCAGGGAGGCATGTGAACGCTTCATGCTCTGCTGTATTAGTGACACATCCTGAGTATAGTAACGCTTCCCAGCTGCCCTGTGTCTGTTCTGATAGGGTTTGTTGTTGCTGGAGATGTGGAGATATGTATGCTACAGCAGGGGGTATAGGAACACATGCATTCCCTCTGCTCTGCTATTAGCAATCACAGCTTCACAGACCTCTGGCTCCACACTAATAGATCAGCCCTAATACAGCTGATTTAGCAGCCTGCAGCAGACCTAGGCAGGCACACACAGGGTTAACTCTGGCAGCAAACCCCCTCGCCCCTCCCCCTGCTGTATAGAAGTTACTGAGGAGAGCTTTCTGTGTGCTGAGGGGAGGGGGGAAGAGGGAGGAGAAGAGGCAGACAAGAAGCACGCCCCTGAATTCAACTGCCAGGCACACTGAGGTAGGCTGAAAGCTTGTAATGAGACAACTCCTTTAAGAGAGAAATTAACTAACATTGCAGATAGGATGATATAACAGCTATAAAGGCAGGAGATGTTGTAGTGCCTGAGAATTTGTAGTCACGTAAGAGGCATTAAAACACATAAGTCATACATAGTAATAAACAATAACAACTGAAAGAGCATTCAACGGCTCATACAACCGAGAGGGCTACAAAGGCCCAATATCTAACAGACTGAACTAGGTGTATAAGGCTAAGCCTCGGCCGTGTGCAATACAAAACAAGACAAACAAGCCAACATTCCAGACATACAGACCTACAGTCATACAGGAGAAGGGGGGAGAGAAGGGAGACAGGATGGTAAAGGGGCGGGTGAGGAAAGGGTGCAAAATTGAGATTCTTGGAAGACCTTAATCTGTCTAGGTGGAGAGGGCGCGGAAGGCAGACGAAGCCTGGAATTGCAACCAAGGTTTCCATGTCCGGTTCAGCACCTGAACCTGCTCTTCTGTCGTAGCTAAAAGTTCTTCCATGTGATAAACATGGGAGACCTCAGTATACCACTCTTCAATCGTAGGGGGGCCCGGCGCTTTCCAGTGCCTGGGAACAACGGTCTTAGCCGCCTGCAGAAGGTGCCTAAGAAGGGACTTTTTGTAAGTGGAAGCGCTTATGTTAAACATAAACAGTAGCGCTGCTGCAGGGGTCCTAGGAATGGATATTCCGGAGATATCCTTAATGACACGATACACTGCACTCCAGAAGCCCGACAGAGCAGGACAATCCCACCAATGTGTAGCATGGTCCCCTTAGAAGTTCCACAGCGCCAGCAAGTTTCAGGGACCTGTCGGAACCACTTATGAAGTACATGGGGGACCCTGTACCATCGAGTCAGGATTTTAAAACTTGTCTCTATGAGTGAGCTCAAAACATTTATGCCATTGCTCAGGAGATCAAGCTCTGATCAAGATCTTTCTCCCATGCCGCACAATAAGGTGGGAGGCTTAACCTGTCACCTGCGGACAACTCGGAGTACAGTGTAGATATAGCATGTCTCGGGGGGGGAATTTTGCTGACATAGTTGTTCGAATTTAGTAAGGGGTCTTTGTGCATGAAGAGTGTTTCCAAAAGAGGAGAGGAAATGTTTTAATTGGAGATACTGGAAAGTTGATGAGGCAAGACCATGTGCCACTGCCTCTAAACCTGACAACGGGATAATCTGATTGCCAGCCATCACCTGATGAAGACGCAAAGGGGTTAGCTTAGAGCTCCCAAAGAAGGAACGTGAGCCCATTCCAGGTGGGAAGGATGGGTTGTCTGAAATCGGCATGAGAGGACCCGTCCTATCAATGAGGATTTGGTACCTTTTATGAGAACTAACTGACGTCAGGGTGTGTTTAACAGAAAAGGAAACATGGAGATGGTTTGCAAGGGCAGGGGTCCAGATCCAGGGAAGCGACGCGAGCGACAGTGAAGATACACTACGTGCAATACAGGTCCAGAGCTTCTGATCACTGGGGCACACCATGTCCAACACCCTAGCGTATGCTGCAGCCAGGTAATATTTCCTACAATCGGGGAGCCCTAGACCGCCCAGGGATTTATGGCGACTTAAAGAGGCATAAGATAATCTGGGGTGCGTGGAGGGCCACCCGAAGGACGTGAAGAGACGCTGTACACGGCTCCAAAAAGAATTTGGAATAGAGATAGGAATTGTTTGTAGAAGGTATAAGATACGGGGTAATATTGACATTTTCAGAATATTGACCCTTCCAAACCACGAGAAGCACTGTTTTGTCCAGGAATTTAGATCCCGTGTTATTGCTCTAAGTGTAGCCTCAAAGTTGAGGGGAAATAAACTCGTTAAGGAGGCCGGAATGGTAATCCCCAAATATGACAAGCCCTTAGAAGGCCACACAAAGGGGTGATCTTGCCTAATCTGAGCGAGAACCGAGGGGGGCAGGCCCACACTCATTGCTTCGGACTTGGACACATTAATTTTGAAATTTGACCATGTGCCAAAGGCTCGGAGCACCGACATAAGGGAGGGAAGGGACGTGAGTGGATTAGTTATGTATACTCGGAGATCATCTGCAAACACAGAGCATTTATATTCGCTCCCGGCAATAGTAACACCCGTAATCCCCGGGTCAGCACGTATCGCCGAGAGCAGATTCTCCATGACCAGGACGTACAGGAGAGGCGACAAAGGGCAGCCTAGCCTTGTACCGTTCGTGATCAGGAAAGAGACTGATAGGGTGCCATTAATTTTCAGCTTGGCAGAGGGAGTGTGGTAAAGGGCCAGAATTTTAGAAATAAAAATAGGTCCCATCCCTAGACGCCAAAGAGTAGCAGCCAGGGATGCCCAGGAGATCCTATCAAAGGCTTTTTCGGCGTCCAGGGATAGGATCATTAAAGGGATCTTGCGAGTTTGGGCATGGTGTATGATATCCAGAGTTTTCAGAGTGTTGTCTCGGGCCTCCCGTCCCGGGACAAAGCCCACCTGGTGCGGGTGCACAAGATCCAGAAGACCAGTGTTAAGTCTATTCGCCAAAAGTTTTGCGTACATCTTAATGTCCACATTTAATAGGGATATTGGCCGATAATTATTGCAAATTGAGGGGTCCTTACCCGGTTTGGGTATCAGAGCAATATGGGCCAGCATCGCAGAGGCAGGGAACGGGCTATCTTGTGACACATGGTTAAAAGCACGGAGCAACAAAGGTGTCAATTCACCCCTGAAGGTCTTTCTGTAAATCCGTCGGGACCCGGGCTATCCCAGTCGGCAAACTCTGGATGACAGAGCAAAGTTCTGAGTCTGTAAACAGGGATTCAAACTGTAAAAAATCAACAACATCAGGAGGAGTGGGGAAAGCTGGCCCCGCGGAGGAAGGGGGTTGTTGTTGGAGATTATACAGTTTAGAATAAAAGGCTTGAAAAGTTTTCCCTATCTCTTCCGTCGTGTGTGCCATGGAGCCGTCCGCAGACCTGATCTGGGGTATGTGCATTGTAGATATGCGTTGCCGCAATGTTCTCGCTAGCATCCGTCCACATTTATCACTATACTCGTATAAGCGACTACGGCCGACCTGGAGAAATCGTTTCCACGAAGCCTCCAGTAAACGCTTCACCTCCAGCCTGGCTACTAACAGATCTCGCAAGGTGTCCATCGCCAGAGCCTGTTTGTGTTGAAGCTCCAGCATGGAGACCCTTGATAGGGCAGTTTGCAGTTTGGACGCCCTGTCTCTCTTCAACCTCGAGCCATGCCTGATCAAGACACCCCGTATAACACACTTAGCGGCCTCCCACTGGGTCAGCGGGGATGTAGTATCACTTCTATGATCTTGGACAAAGTCCGCAATTGTTCTAGATATATCCGCTACACAAACATTGTCCAGCAGCAGAGACTCGTTGAGGCGCCACGACCAGGCAGGCCTAGAAGCAGAAGGGAGGACCAACGAACAGTAAACAGGCGCGTGGTCAGACAGAAGAATGTTGCCCACTGCTGTAGAGGAGACCCAAGACAACGCCCCATGTGATACCAGAATATAGTCCAAGCGGCTATACACATTATGAGGGTGGGAGTAAAAACTGAAATCTTTACCCTCCGGATGTTGTAGCCGCCAAACATCACAAAGTTGTAGTGAAGTGTAAGCTTTTTTGATAGCTTTAATTGACGAGTAAGAGAGCGATGACTTACCCAATGAGTTGTCTAGGACCGGGTCCAACGTTGCATTTAGGTCCCCACACAAGACTATCGTGCCCTGAACTAGAGGTGTCAGTTTCTCCACTAGACGGACAAAGAAGCCTGCTTGTCCCTGATTTGGGACATAAACATTGACTAAGGTAAAGAGATGACCCCCTATGTCAAGGATCAGAATGATGTAGCGCCCGTTGATGTCAGTCCAGCTTGCCCGGACCTGATGCACTAAAGATTTATGAAGGGCTATTGCCACTCCCCTGGACCTGGACCCCCGACAACTCGCAAAGAACCATGTGGCATAATACTTATTCCGTATATTAGGGACATGACCTTCTTTGAAGTGCGTCTCCTGAAGACAAAGTATTTGGACTCGCTTTTTGTGGAAATGGTAAAGTACCTGGGACCTTTTGCTGGGGATATTGAGGCCTTGCGCATTGACAGAAGCGATAGATATGTCCGCCATGAATCTTAGCTCACCAAGTGGGCAGGGGAGAAGAGGTGGGGGGAAAGGGAGACTGTTAGGGCGGGAGAGAGGGTAGGGTAATTACTAAACACTCACACACACACAACCAGGAAGCAGGCAATACAAAGGCCTGCCGCTGGAACTATTAAACGAGCCAAATGTCCCTAAAGCCTAAAAGGAGAGCTGTACCGGGACCGAATCTTACTGGGGGGTTCAATCAAACAGATTATAACGAAAGTACAAACGTGAAGTATCCAGGCTCCATCGTCCATATGTTATTTACAAGAAAAAGAAAACAATGAGTATTTGGCCAACCAGACTATAAGAGCAGGAGCAGCGAGCTCCAGTATGAGGGGGAACCAGATAATTGCAGAGCAAAAAAAAGAAAGAAATAACCCACGGTTATCAGGGGGACCAAGGCAGGGAAGAGGGAGGGAAGGAGAGGGGGGGGGGGGGGGGGAAAGAAAAAAAAAAAGGGGGGGAGCTGTGGAGGAGGGATGGAGAAGGAAAGGGAGAGGAATAGGGAAGGGAAACAGAGGGTTAAAAGATAATAAAAATAGAATTAAAAGGGGGGAGATCAGCGACCGATAAGAGTCAAGTATAGGTGAAGACAATAGTGTCTATCAGACAACCAATAGTCCATAAAGGATACTCAAGGGTCACTAGGACCGAATCAGGCTAGCACCACATTCAGAAGAGTCATCTCATGGTGGATTGGAGGCCACGGAAGAGTCTGTGCGATGTTGCCGACGCCTATTCCTCCATGGGGGGAGCCCCTGCCCTTCCCACGGTACTCGGGGGTTAGACATGTGGGTGACAGAGCCCAGGGAGGGCTATGGAGGGAAAACTAAGTCCTGAATGTTTAGTTCCTGCAGCACCGAGGGGAGGTCATCAGGAGATCGGATTACAAATGACTTCTCTTTACCCCGTATAAACAGAGCAAAGGGGAATCCCCAACGGTAAGGGATATGGCGCTCTTGCGGCACAGAAAGAAGGGGCTTTAGGGCAGCTCTTTGGGCCAAGGTATGTCTGGAGAGATCCTGAAGCAGGAGATAGGAGTGTCTTTGAAGAAGAGTCCCTGTCGTTGAGGGGCATAACTGGTAAAAATGGACCCGGCAAATAACGTCCCTGGGTTTCTTGAGATCCAATGTCGGAGGACGAAGTGCCCTGTGGGCTCTGTCGATTTCAATGGGAGCAGACAGATTTCTCTCCAGTAGGTCATTGAATATCATGGTGAGCACAGGGAGAAGGTCGTTGGATGTGACTGACTCAGGCAGGCCTCGAACCCTGATGTTGTTCCGCCTGCTCCTATTCTCAAGATCATCTATATGTTGTTGGAGCGCAAAAATCTGGGCGGAGTGTTGGGACGAGGAGGACTGAAGAGCTTGTATAGTCAGTGAGTTAGACTGTTGAGTTTGGTCTAATGAAGTAACTTTAGAGCTTAGTGAGGACAGCTCAGATCTGAAAAGAGAGATTTCTTGTTTGCATTCGGTGATGATATGCTTAGCCAAGGCCGAAAGGTCATCTTTAGAAGGTATAGACTGTGTAAATCTGTGTAGGTCAGAGTGCGTCACCGGTCTGCTGTCCTCCGCAGGTACAGATGAGGACCCCGATGAGCTACTAGGATTGTCTCGGATAGAATGTATACAGAAAGGTGCATCAGGTTGCTCCAGAACCCTCATAGCGATGTTTGAAATGTGTGGCAAATGACAAGGCGAGGTGGACAGAGGCAGCGCCGTCACTACAGCGGGGGCAGCATCCAGGTGTGCAGTAGGTGAGGAAGCAGCCACCGCAATCAAGCTTCCTGCAGGCAAGCCTGTTGGATCCCCCAGGAGGAGCCGGTAGACCATCGGGGAGAGGGTCTGTGAAATGGGGACATGGCGGTGTGCCAGGGAGCATGCGGTGAGTAGATCTGAGAGCGCGTAATAGCATCAGGGCGCAAAGAGGCGTCTTGTGCAGGCGGTAGTTCCAGCTCTTGTGTGACTTGATGCGTTTGGTCCCCATTACAGGGGTCAAATTGTGCCAAGACCCCATCTGGGGTTGAGAGCAGGGGCTCTGCAGCCTGGGATGGAGGTAGCATTAGTTCCAAGTCATTGGTGGACAGATTGATGACAGTGGGGGCCTGATGGGTTGGGGTCAACAAGACCACAGGTGATGGGACCGGGGAGTCCAGAATAGAAACCTGCAGAGAGTCCTGCGTCCCACCACCCGCCCCCGTACCTTGCAGCCCGACCAACCGTCGGTCCGGTGCTGTCGGCCTTGCAGGAGCGGCCACGGGTGTCTCTGATCGGGTCCCGCGCAGCAGCACAGCGTCGGCGCAATCACGATCCGGCCGGCTCTCTGTAGCAGGTGCTCCCCGAAGGGCGCGGCATGGCGACTGCGGCGCAGAGCCCGATTGTGCAGAGGCTGAGTCAGGGCGCCATCTTCACTCCCCATGTGGCGGGCAGTTTCCACGGGGCTTTCTGGCGTCCCCGGCGAGGCAGGTCCCGGGGTTTGGAGCGGCAGCTGCTCGGGTTCTTCAGACAGCCAGAGGTTAGTCATCGGGGTGACGGGTGTAGAAGTAGTCCGCTGGGAACCCGTGTCTGCTGCACATTCTCCGCCATGTTGCCCGGCGCCGCTCCTCACTGCAGCAGGACGGGCCGGGGGAGCGGCAGTTTGAAACAAGGCTCCGCTGTCCCTCTGGGGAGACGGGGGACGGGTGGAGGACTTTTAAGTCTTCTTTTTAGAAGTTTTCCCCATGCTGAAAGCGTCAGATTGGCCAAACTGCTGATGAAGGACGAGGAGCTCCAGAAAACACGTCCTCACGCGGCCATAGTTAGGACACGCCCCCCAGCCTTCTGATTTCTTATTAAACTTTATATATGCAATGATTACTTTAATGTGGATTTACAAAACTGCTTAAATGTGGACAAGCACATCTTCTGTATGGATAGAGGATAAATTGTCTCTGGTGGACCCAAAGAACTCTAGTCCAAAACTGCACACAGGAATACTGGAGATCAGGGCCGGACTGGGAATAAAAATCAGCCCTGGCACTAAGCCCCCAGCAGCCCACATACAATACTGTTTAAAAAAAAGCCCCTTTTCTCGCACCTCGCCATTTTAAAATAAACTCACGAAAGGTGCTTTCACACGGAGTTTTTTGGGGCTTTTTTTTGTGTTTTTGGTGCTTTTTTGGCAGAAAGGCGAGTAGTTAATGTTACTTTCTGCCAAAAAAAAAAACATCAAAAAAATCACCAAAAACCCCTCTTTGTGAGAGCCCCCACACACAAGCAAGAAAGAAAAAGTGGGCAGAAAACCCCTTCCAGAGTCGGTGTGCACTTGCTTTACAACAGGGACAAGCCCCCCAATGACCATAAGCACCAGCATAACCTACAACCCACCAAAACATCACCGTTAGGTCACCATACTGAACACGCATGATTCAAAAAAGAAGTAAAATAAACCCCTACAGCGAGGATCCAGGAGCCCGTCATCTTTTTGGGGAGTTGTCTTTTCCCTTTTTCTTTTTCTTTCTGGCCCAAACCCCCATGGGTTTTCCCTGATGAGTTTTTCCCCTTTCAATTTTTTCTCCGCCCATTTTACAGCATTGCAGTGTCCTCTTTAGTGGTAAATACCTGTCCCTGAAATTTTTTCCCAAAAATTTTAAATCTTAGGTCCTCTTTTTTTCCCAAAACACTTTGCTTAAATTTCCCCCAAACAGCGTATGTTGGACCCGAAAAATTAAAAAATTAAAAAAAATGTCAGATAAGGGGGGGAATGTAAATAGGTAGCCCCCCAATTAGGTGGGTTTAAACGGGGGCCTTCCCCCATTTTTTTTGGGTAAGTTAGCCCGGGCCTCCCCCTGTTATTCCTTTTTGGGTAGCGGGGGCTGCCCCCAGTAACTACCCGGGGTTAGTGGGGCTGGCCTCAGTAACTGGGGCCAGGTGGGCTGGGGCGGCCCCATTTAATTAGCCGGGTTGCTGATTTTTCCCCCCAGAAACTAGAAAGGTTAGCAAGGGTTTGTCCCCAGAAAAATACCCGGTTAGTGGGGCTGCCCCCAGTATCAGCCGGGGTAATTTGGGCTCCCCCCAGAATCAGCCAGGTGGGGCCCGGGGAGCAGAAATTTACAGTCGGCCCCAAAAAGTGGGCAGGCAGGGGCAGAAATTAAGCTAGGCGGGGGCTTTCAATAGGTATTCAGGGGCAGTTTTATCCCAGGCGGGGTTTTTAGTCTATAGCGGCGGGGCCAAATATGTATATAGCCGGGGAAAGGCCCGGGGGGGGTTTAAAATAGCCAGGCGGGGGCCGGGGGGTATTTTACCCAAGGCGGGCCAGGGGGGGTATTTGGCCGGGGCCGGGCCAGGGGGTAAATACCCAGGCCGGGCCAGGGGGTATATAGCCGGGGGGGCCCGGGGGGGTATATACCCAAAGGCGGGTCGGGGGGGTTTATAGCCAGGCGGGGGCCCAGGGGGTATATAGCCAGGAAAGGGCCAGGGGGTATATAGATAGGCAGGGCCCCGGGGGGGGTTAAAAGCCGGGCCCAGGGCGGGGGGGGTTGTTTGCCAGGCGGCCCAGGGGGGTAGTTTAGCCAGGCGGGGGACAGGGGGGGGTTGAATAGCCAGGCAAAAACGGGGGGGAGATGGCCGGGCGGGCCTGGGGCTGGATACCCGGGCGGGCCCCAGGGGGTAATAGCCAGGCGGGGCCCAGGGGGTAGATACCCCAGGGGGGGCCGGGGGGGTTAGATTGCCATGCAGGGCCAGGGGGTAAAATGCCGGGCCCGGGGATACGGGGGGTATATGCCGGGCAGGGCCGGGGGGTTGGATAGCCGGGGCAGGGTCAGGGGGTAGATGCCGGCTGGGCCAGGGGGTAGTTTACCCGGGCACCCCCGGGGGGGGTTATATAGCCATGCAGGGCCAGGGGGTATTTACCCAGGCGGGGCCCCAGGGGATTTTAAACCCCAGGGGGGCCCCGGGGGGGTTTAAAATACCCAAAGGGGGGCCGGGGGGGTATATAAGCCAGGCAGGGCCCAGGGGGGTATATAGCCGGGGCAGCGTCAGTAAGTATTTTTAAAAAAAAAAATAAAGATCTTATCACCTGTTTGTTTTTCCCCTCCCTTCCCCTTTGTCTTTTGGGAAAGAAAGCCGTTTGTCCCCCGGGGGGGGGGCCAGGGGAGCAGGCGCGCAAAAACGTCATAAACTTTCGCGCCCCCCTCCCCCCCGCAGCCCCCGGGGAGTAAAAAGAGGGGGATCAATGATCCCAGAGGTTACCCTGGCCGCTGCTTGCCCCCGGGGGTTTGCAGGCGGCCCCCGTGATGGCTGCTGGGGGGGTTTCGGCCCCGGCCCTTTGCAGGGAAGGGTTTTTTTGCCTCCCGGGCCCCCCGGGGACGGGGGGCCCGGGTCGCATTGCGAACATTGCGTTCCCTTTGCTGTCCCCGGAAAACTGGGGCGCCCGCCGGGGGGTGGGGGGGGGGGTAAAAAAAAGGACCCCCCCGGGGGGCGCTCCGGGCCGCCCCGGGGGCCCCGGGACCCGGCGTCCCGTAGGCAAGGGGCGGTTTCCCCTTTATGGTCAGCCCGGGCCCTGGTGGAATGGACTTTTTTTTCCCAAGGGGCCCAGGGGTTTGTGCCAGCCGATAAAGGGGGTTCATTTAAAACCTACATTTTTGTTACAACTTTTGTTTGTTTTTAAAAACGACAGACAACCCAAACAAAGAAGTTCCCCAAGCAGTAAATTTAGAAAAAATAAAAAAAGTTTGAAAAAAGTTTAATGCTGGATGAACCGAAATGAAAAACGGGTGGAGAATAACATGGTGCGGGGTTTGGGTTTAAAAAGATTCCACATGGGGAAAACCCAAAGGAAGGGAAAAACAGTAATAGTTTAAACTGCCCAAAAAAAGTCCCCAAAAAAACTTTGCCCTACCGCTTCCCTTAAAAAACCAAAAACCTCTTTTTCCTAAAAACTGCCAAAAAGGGCTACCCCTAAAAAGTGCCCCCTAAGTTTAAAAAAAAAAACTGACCCTAATATAGAACGTGGCTCTAGGACCCAGAAACTAACTGGGGAGAGTAAAGCAGGACATACACAAACTCCAAAATGATTTTTCACGGGGGGACTACAAAACTCTGGGGATTCCCTAACAGAATTAGAAAAGGGAGACAACTTTTTTACTAGAATATGACAAAACGGGGATAGCAATGTTTCAATAAAAATTCCCCCGGGCTAGGTAAAAATTTAAAATTTCAGGGTTTAGCCCATTAGACCTTGCTGCAAAACTAGACAGGGACGGGGAGCACATGGGAATACTTTTAAAAAAACAAAGACACAAATGGATGGAGCTTCTGCTATCAACCCCCTCTCAGGCAGCCAAACCAGAAACTTATAGAGAGCCCAGCAATGAGACAGTTTTGATCTTACCAAGCAAAGCCTGCGCCACCGGATATACAAAGCCATATGAACCGTTAGGGTATGTTCACCCGACTTATCTGGACGGTGTTCTCTGAGCGGTTTTTCCCCCCCCCAAAAAACAGAAAAAAAGAGCCTAAAAAATCCCCCCAAGTTCTTTTTTCCCTTTTGATTCCTATGTAGAAAGTGATGAAAGTTCAAACAAAAAGGGTTTTTTCGCCCCTTTTAGGCGTTTTCTTCAAAAAACTTTTTTTGTGCGGCGGAAAAAAAAAGGGCATCTGGGTCAATTCTTGAATTTTTTGGGCCCAATGAAAAATCTTTAAAAAAAAATAAATTTGGAAAAGCGTTAAAAACCTAGGCTTTTTTTGAGCGGTTTTTTGCCGCGGTTTTTGCCCGGGGTTTTAAATTTTTTAGGGGTTTGAAAAACAGAGTTGAAAACCTGGCCCAAAAACCTTAACCAAACCCTCATAAAAAAAACCTTTCTGAAGAAGCTTTGCTTAGGGCGGGGTTTTTTGATGTTGTCTTGGGCGTGAAAAATCGCTTTCCAAATAATTTGGTGTAAAACTTTAACCCTTATTTATGAAACCCACTCCGAACACAACAAACAAGAGAATATAGACATAACATAACACCCTAGCTGGCTGCTGATTGTAACACATGTAACATTTTTCAGTCATGACACGCAACATTTACAAGGAGTTGGATTGTTCACATTTTTGGTTATTTGTTTCCAAGAATGAAAATTTTTCGGTATTAAAAAGAACTCTTTGTGTTAAATGATACAATTCTGGCTGATTGTATCCACCACTAGGGGGAGCTTAGTAGCATACTGCAATGTTAAATCAAATGGAAATCTGGGATTTGAAGGTTTGTATTAAAAAGCAGAACTCTGACCTCTGTTAAGATTTACTGTAAGATGACTCATTGTGAAATGTTGGACTTAAACATGACATGATGTTAAATCGGTTGCACCACTGTAGACTTTGCTAGCAGATTGATAGGATTCGCCATCAATGTGTGATAGGTGCGAGTCCTACCTCTAGGATCATCTACTCATTTGAGAACGAGCCCCAAAACGTCTCCTTTTTTGATCAGAGAGGTGGTCGGAATTTTCCCATTGATTTCATAATGGAAGAGAGAGGTTAGAGAGGTTTGGGGGCTCGTTCTGGAGATCAGTGTGGGCCCTAGAGTTGGGACCTGCACCTATTATACTGTACATTAATGACATATCCTATCCATATGCCATCAATAAATTCGGTGGGACAAACCCTTCAAAAAGTAGACATTCGGTGTACAGGCAGTACCCGACTTACACCGAACCGACTTACATCTGTCCCCTAGTTACAAATGGAGACTTATGGGGAATGCTGCCACTGGTAGTTCCATGTTCCAAACAGTAGCTGTAGAACGACAAGTTCCAGCATGCCACAGCAGCACATGAGGTGAAATCTTCTTAACAGGGGCACAGACACCAAAACAAATGTAAAAACCCTTCCATGCACTATCCAAAACTAAAAAAAACATGAAAAAAAAAAAACTTTTGTGCTGGAGTTACATTTAATATACATATACAATTACATTTTTTTTAGAATTAAATTTAATGTACCTCTTCCGACTTCTATACAAATTCAACTTAAGAACAAACCTACAGTCCCTATCCCATTCGTAACCCGGGGACTGCCTGTAAGTATATTACTTTATCCAATAGGCATTACTGTAAGCAACGGCTCTTGTCAGAAGGGTTGATAACCGGTAGTGGATCCAATTTCGTGCAAGCTTTGGAAAAAGATTCCCAGCCCGTCAGGGGTGAAGCTACAGGAGGTGCAGCGGTAGCAGTCGCTACTGGGCCCAGCAGCCTAAGGGGGGAGGCCAAAAGTCCTTCGGCCACATAAGAAGACACAGTATTGTAAATGGTGCATTGGTTAACTGGGGGGGGGTCATTTCACTTTTTGCACTAGAGCCCAAGAGCTTGAAGTTACGCCTCTGCAGCCCATTTATCGTGGTGACCCTCTGGTTGAGAAACACTCATCAAGAACATTGCTATGATTAAATGCTGCACAAAGAAAACCAATGGAAGATATGAAAGTCTTGACCTCATTTGTGGTTTCTTATTAAGAAGGATTACAGTCCCGATTGGTGTTTTTCCTACACAAATTAAACTTCATGGGTACAGTCAATCACTGGACTAGTTTATGTTGGGCATGTGTCAAACCACAAGTTCTGCATCATCTACAATCTACTTGACTTCACAGCTCGGATGTCCATGAGCGACTGAAGAACTGACTTGGTGGAATTATTAAGGCTTAGTGCTGCTAACTCAAGACATGATGGGAACTTGTGATCCCATCACTGAGGCGCGTTCCCATCTTTGTGACTTTGCTGTAATCATGCATTCGACATGACTTGTCTCATCAGACAGGAAATTAGTAGATGGGTTAAACTTTATGTGCTCAGTATTGAAGTGCCTGTCATAAAATAATATTAAGGATCTTTTATCGGTTTAATATCTTTTGATGGTGTAGTCTGTGAAAGTGTTGCGTTTCAATGTGCTCAGGAACCAAGACCTTCCTATGTGTGTTTACTCAGTCAGTACAGTAGACCATTGTAGGTCCAGTGCATAACACTCAGCATGTGATGGAGTTGACACCGTTCAACTAAGTCAATGTAATCTTTTTTATCATGTCATCTTTAAAATTAAAAAACATCACACTCAGACTTGTGCCCTAGAGGCAATAGTGTTTAGGTTCTCTTTTTGAGAAAACTGAATGCAAACCATTTATAAGATTTAGAATCTATAATTTCGGGAGGATTAGACTTTCCATTATCCATCCTGGTGTTACCATTATGATGTGAACAGGACTACCCTGTAAGTTCCCATAAACATTAGAAAATTTTGTATGAATTTAAAAATTTTTGGTTTGGTCATCAATCTAATGTACAGTGGTGCAGGGCAGGGGCGTAACTAGAGAAGCAGGGCCCAAAAGCAGACTTTTGGATGGGGCACCTCCCCTCCACATTCCCCTCGCCACCTCCTGACACGGCCATGTACAGAAATGTTGTTACGTAATGTTGATAATAAATGGGAAAACTACCTCACTCGATACATATCACATCATACTGTACCAAACAAATCCTCGTATACCAAAACAGATTTACCAATATCCCTACTACATATGACTTGATTATATTGCCAGAAATGACCAAAAAATTTCCACACATAGTGAGCTGAATTAACTGATCAGGTTACACAAAGACCATAGTACCTCCATACAGTGACCATATTGTGGTTAGACACAGTGTACACAGGCTCTGCAGACTGTAGATATCCACCTTTCAGTGAACATATAGTGGTAGACACAGTGTACACAGGATCTGCAGACTGTTTATAACCACAAACTGTGACCATATAGTGGTAGGACCAACTGTGTACACAGGCTGCTGCAGACTGTATATAACATCCCTAAGTGACCATATAGTGGTAGACACCCAGTGTTACACAGGCTCTGCAGACTGTATATTACCTCCATTACAGGCTGTGACCCTATAGTGGTAGATAGGTGTTCACAGCTCTGTAGGCATATAAGTGATGACATGTGGGTTGTTATCATCTTGTGACTTCAGGTGACGTTTCTTGAACCAGTCGTTGACTTTCCCTTTGTTTCTGCATCGGGTCCAGTCCTCGAATGATGACGTCTCCCGACACTTGTTCCCCCCCTTACAGATTTAGTCACAAAATATCTTAGAATCCTGACTTTTTCAGCAACTGCCCCCCTGCTATATGGGGGTCCCATTTAGGCAGGCAGGGTTTAGATAGCTATAGGGAGCCATACAGGTGACAGGGGTCTAGGTGGGCTATAGGGCTATATAGGTAGGGTTTAGGTAGCTAAAGGTGCGCCCATATAGTAGACCAGGCAGGCTTTGTGGGGGCTAGTATAGGGTTAAACGTCCGGGATGCAAGCTTTCGGGGCTATAGGCTATATAGGCAGACAGTTCACTGGGTTGCTTAGGGCTATTCAGGCAGACAGGAGCTGACAGGTGGGTATATAGGGCAGAAAAAAAACGTAGGGGGCCTATCTAGGCAGGCTGGGGGGGATATCTAGGTAGGGTCTGGAGAGGGCTATCTAGGCAAGCTGGGGAGGTATCTAAGCAAGCTGGGGGGTCCTAAAGGCAAGCTGGAGGGTCTAAAGACAAGCTGGAGGGTTTTAAAAGGAAGGTTAGAGGGTATTATAATAGGCAGGCTTAGAGGGTATATAGGCAGGCTTGGGGTATATAGGGCAGGCTTAGGGGGTTATACAGCAGGCTTGGGGGGTGTATAGGCAGGCTTAGGGGTGTATACAGGCAGTTTTGGGGGGTTCTATAATAGGCAGGCTTTGGGGGTACACAGGCAGGCTTAGGGGGTATAAGGCAGTTAGAGGGTGTATAGGGGCTTAGGGGGTATACAGGCTGGCTTATGGTGGTTTACAGCAGGCTTTTATATTAGGGGGTATATACAGGCAGGCTTTAAGGGGTTATACAGGCAGGCTTTAGGGGTGTTTAGGGAGACTTAAGGGGTATACAGGCAGGTTAGGGCGGTGTTTATAGGGAGGGCTTAGGGAGATACATGGCAGGCTTAGGGGTGTATAGGCAGGCTTTCAGGGGGTGGTATAGGCAGGTATTAGGGGGTGCATAGGCAGCTTAGGGGTGTTAGGCAGGGCTTAGGGTATACAGGCAGGCTAGGGGGTGTAGAGGCAGGCTAGGGTGTGTATAGGCTGGCTTAGGGATATACTCGGCAGGCTGTAGGGGGTGTTATAGGCTGGCTTGGGGTATAAGGCAGGCTTAGGGGGTGTATGGCGGGCTTAGGGGTATCAGCAGGTTTGGGGCAGGTAAAATTTTAGAAGTTTCTTCTGGGTCCACCCCCCCCTCGCGTCCCCGGGTCTGCTACTTTTGCAGCCTTGCGCTCGCCGGTGATGTGAGTCCCCGCGGCGCCCATTTATACGAGCCCGGTAGTGGAAGTGAGGGTGGATGCGCTCTGCTCTGTCCCCCCCCTGAGCGCTGCCTTGAACGTGGGGCCGGGGGGAGATTCAGAGGTAGCAGGGGCGGGCCCTCGCTCGGCCCGCGCGTGACTATTTTGTTCACTGGGCCCCAGGAGCGACTTTAGGGGGAGCGGCGGTAGCCTGCCCGGGGGTGGGCCCACCTGAGCGCACGGGCCCGGAGCAATGCTCCCGGTTTAGTTACCCCCCTGGCTAAAATTTTTGTTTGGTGCATCGACTTCTTTTTGGTCTTCACCTAGTGGAGTTTGGAGTGGGGATGTTGAGGTTGTGGACAGGTGTTTTTATTTAAAAGTTAAAACAGGGGCCTTTACTACGGGTAATGAGGGGGGGGACAAGGGCTTTTAAGAAGAAGTTCAGGTTGTGAAAACCCCAAAATTTGCTTGTTTTAGGTGCCCAAAACTTTTTTTTTTCCCTTTTTTGCTAAAACAATTTTTTCCAAAAAAGACAATGGATTTTCGGATTTTTTTTCCCCATTTGTTCTCATAGTTTAGGCGACCTATGATGTCAATTACGGCTCCTCATCTTTTTTAAAATGAGGAATTGCCAGTTGGGTGGTGACAAAAATACTTTTTTTTCCCCACTGTATCTAATGTCTAGTACAAGGGAGTCCCCAAACTGCAGAAATAAGGGAGGAAATGGGTACAGGTGTTCCACAATTTTCAAACCCAAAAGGGTTAAATTTCCAAAACTTTCCAACGTCACCAAAAATAAAATGTTATTATCAAAATATTAAGGGTTAAAATTTTTTTGGCTGTTTCAAAGCAACTTTTTGTCCTCTGTTTCTCACTTGTGGGTGGTTCTTATCAGTGATAAGCATTTTAGCTTTTTAATGGAGACATTAAAAAAGAGTAAGTGCAGAAGATTGGATCTTCGTAAACAACCTAAAAGTGCTCTGATGATGAAAAAAATTGCTTAAAATTTTTAAACAAGAGCTAATTTGTTAAAGTTTTGACTTTCCTAGATGAGCTCCTTAAACTTGACATCACCCCCCGTTCTTTTAAATCAGGAAGGAAGATTATGGTCATAACCAGAGAAATTGCTGTCAGAGCAGATAAAATCTCTGTTATCTCATGACCAACGTAAAATAAAAAGACTAATGTATTTGGAAAAAGTCTTCAATTACCTGTCCCTACATGTGGAAAGCTAATCTTTGTAGTTAGAAAACCTCTTTAATTTTTAATATTAAACCTTATGAAAATCTGAAAACTATAGGGCTAATTGTGTGCTCTGTGTGTTAATTCTATTAGATATGCGATTCTGCTGTCATCTTGATTAAAACAAGAGGTAGATAACCGGTATCTGCAGTATACCAGAAACAGTATCGATACCGCATACAACGCCTGACTAAAAATTAGACAGGCCCCTTATCGATCTTTATTCCCCAGGAAAAAGCCACCGCCAGAGGGGTTTTGGGACGCTTATTTCCAGCACACTCAATTGAGCAGAGTGTGCATCCTCATGGTTGAATCAAGACGAATGGTTTGAAGGAGCATTCAGCCCTCAGCTATCTTAAGTTCAATAACACCTTAAGAACATATTTCAGCAGATATACAGTTTACTATACTCGGTTTGTAAAAATATTGACATGTGCCATTTCCTTTCACTCTTCAGGCAGCAAAAAAGCTAAAAGTACCCAATTCACCCTGCGAACTCCTTTAGAGGGTTGGCCAGATCAAATGGTAAATAAAGGATCCAGCAATGGGTTCAGGTTTTGATAATTTACTGGGCCTATCAAAGGGTGCGTTAGGTCAAAAACAAGACTACCCAGGGGTGCATGAAGCAGGACACTTGTCACTAGAATCTATCAATCAACCTATTCTTAAATGAATTGTTCGAACAATGATTACAGCTGACTTTTCTTTTTATTTCACTACAAATATATTTGCTCTAGGGTTCGTTTTTTAAAGTTTTTTTTTGTTGGGTTTTGTGTATTATTTTTGACAGTATTTTTTAAAATTTGCCTTTAGCCATTGACTGCTCAGCCAAACATATGCAATTTTTCAAAGAACTTAAGTGTATATAGACATTCTTCCAAGGCTTTATTAAAAATATGTAAAGATATGGTTGGTACAAGATAAAATAACGTGGCTTTACCTTTTCTGGGTCTTAACAGTGGCTCTCACTACTCATATATTGCAAGCACTTAAGTAGAACCAAATTATAGCTCCAAAGCAGTTCCAGGAAACAATAATATGAAGCATGTATTAAACAGTATATCATAAGAGGCACTCACCATTATATGATGTAACTTGAAAAATTACTAGGAAGATGATAGCAGAGGCATGGATGAACATGGCAAAAGAAACTAAATCTAGAAGTTAAGGGGTGACAAACAACAGCTGGCCATAAGTAACTCTCCCTGAATCTTTTTCCCATACCTTTTTCCCAACAGGAAACAATACCAATTTATTTCTATCCCTGCAAAAATCCCTAAGCTACAACTGACCCTGACAAAAACAAGAGGAGAAACAATGACAAAACCTGAGAAATGCAAGAACTCCAGGAATAAACATACTGACCAGGACTAACTTCACAAGGCAAAACTAGACCAGGAGATGTGGGGGCTTCCAAGGACCCCCTGCCCCTTGTTTCGGGAACCAAATTAAACAGAAGTGGGTATACTTACATGAAAAGAAAGAAAGAAAGAGACAAAATATGTCAATGCAATGCACATTAATAGTTGTGCACAATTTTTTCTAACCTTTTTTTAAGGTGTATCATATGCAAATAGACAGCATAGATCTTTATTGGACAAAAATTTACAAAACCCAACCCCTTTCCTTAAAAAAATTTAATAAAGGAAAGGTACCGTGGATTTCTAGTCAAAAGGACAAACATGTAATCCCCCATTTTTCTGTAACACCAGGAACTTTACAGAGCATCTAGCAATCAGCATCTCCACTCTAAAGTACCCAAGCTGCACTTCATGGTCAGCTGATTTTTAAAAAAAAAAAAAAATTGTTAGAGGCTTTTGGGCTTAGCATTGTTTTTTGGCTCTAATAGGAGGAAGAAGAAATAGCAAAAAGATTTCTGCTATTTGTAACACAAATAGGATTGGGGAAAAGGGAGGTAGGGTACAGTCAAAAAAGAAAAAAAACTTTTTAACTAACCTTAAAAAAAAAAATTTTAATCCAAAAAACTGTCAGGTTAGTTAACCCAAACCATAGGGGTAGCTTTATCTTTAAAATTTCCCCATTAAAATGATTATGAAGTGATTTGTCTCATCTGGACAACCCTGGGGTATATGCCCTGTAAGAGCATATCAGTCTTATATCAACCATAGAGGAAGTCACTAATAAGATGAAGCTCTCATCTTGGTGGACTTGGACCATCCTTGTCTTACTTTGGGATAATGGGGTAGTTAAAGGGGACCCCCTTTGTTATACTACATTTCCCCCGCAGGGGCTTTCAGGTTGTGGAAAATGCCCTTGGGAAAAAAAAATCTGTATTCTGGTTATCTTGGAAACCAGATACAAAGATGAACTTACTATTGAGACACTTCTTATTTAAAGGCTTTTTTCCCGGATGAGAAAATCTTTTTATTTTTATTTTTAAAACAAACATTTTGCCCAAATAAATTTTGTGTTTGCGGAAATATTTATTTCATTGCTTTAAAAAATGCTGGTGGACAAATATGGTTCATGGTGCATTTTGGGAGAGAATCTCTTGTTATTTTTAAAAAGGGGAGTCCCTTGATCCAAAATCCCTGTCCCTTCTTTTTTAAAATGAAGGTACACGGAGCTACAAAAAAAGGCTCAAACAAACAATGGATGATACAACTTGGTTTCTTTTTTATCCTTTAAACATGAGCCCCAAATTTACACCAAAGTGAATCGGGAAATTGCCCCTTAAGGTAAACACAAAGGGGCCAATTTGTATAAAAAAACTGTCTGGGGTCTAAAATTCACTATGTTCCCCCATTAAACCCAAATCAGAGCGCCCCTTTAATTTCTCCAGAGTTTTTAAAAGGGAAATCAAAGGGGAAAACCCCCTTCTTTGGGAAAAGTTGGTTTTTTTAGGGGACTTTTTGTTTTGGTTTTCCTATGGGGCTTTTTTGATTGGGTTTGCTTTTGAGCTTGTTTGGGTTGCTATGGGCAAAAAATTTAAATTTTTAGACCTAGACGGTTTTTTCATACATTTTGGCCCAAAGTTCTTCTGCTTTAAAAACCCCCCCACCCCCAATATGCCTTCATGCCACTATTTCATTTGCCCTTCCCTTTTTCCCTCCCCCCTCCTTTACTTTCCTCCCCACACCCATTGGGCAAGGGTTTTTCCATATCTCCCCATCAAATCCAAACCCTCACCCCGGGACCTCTTCTTTTCACCCTCCTTAACAGCTTTAAAACCCTTTCTCAAAAAATCCACAAAAACCCCCTTTTTGCTCATCCCAAAACAAAATTCTTTTTTCACTCCCCCTTCCCCTTTCCTCCTGCCCGGGGACATATCCCCCAAACCCCGGGGACCCCTCAGCGCACCCCCACTTTTTGGTTTCACTCCTCTTACAGACCAAGAAGCACAAATACTGAAAATTCCTTAAGCCTAAACCTTTTCCCCCCCTCACCCCTCTGCCTATCCCCATGTCTGGACTCTCTGGAATGCTTTTTTGTGTGCAACAAGCTTCCCCTTTCACCATGACCTTTCATCTCACGAAAACCTACCCTTTTCCTTGGACAAAACCCTTTGCTGTCCCCTTTTCAAACCCAAAAAACTTCCCCTGCTGGCCTCTCCTAGGGCCGGATTCATTTTCTTCCCCCCCCAACCCCTTCCTTCCCCCCCGGCCCTTCCCTTAAAAAAATGGGGGGGAGGTGCCCGGCCCCTTTTTCTGTCGATATTCCCCTTTGTCCCCATTCCCCCCATTTACCTTTAAATTACACTCCCCTCCTTTGAGGTGAAACTTGTCCGCATCTACTCCCCCCCCCAACCTCCAAGTGGCTGTTTTGTTTCCCGGGTCCCCGGGCCCCTGCCCCCCCCCGGCCTTTTCCTTTGGGCCCACTTTGCTTCCGGGCTCCTCCACTTTTTTTCCAAAGACATCCCCACTGTTTTCAGGGGTTTTTAAACCCCACCCAATTGATTACAACCCCCCTGCACTACTAACAAACTCCAGTCACTCTCCTCTTCCCTTTGACCTCTCCCAGTGGACCTCTAGAGCCGCTCATAAAGATGGGGCAACACTGGACCCCCATCTTCACCCCGCCTCGTCCTCTATTAAAAACCCCCAATTTTCTCCCTTTAAACCCTTTTCCCTGGGTTAAAAACCTCTCACCTTTTTCCCCCTTTTCCCCGCCCCCTGCTTTCCCCCGCCCACAAAAACTACTGGGTCCCCCCCCCCGAAAACCTTTCAACACCTTAACCCTCACAAATTTTTTGACTTCCCCTTTTCCCCTCACCATATTCTTTAATTTTTCTTTACCCAGGGCGGGGCCACCCTTTCTACAAAAAACACAATCAACCTTTCCAAATCTCGGGCTCCCCCCCCGTTCCCCCCCCTTTCACACACAAAAAAAAACCCGCAAAAACAACAGACAAAACCCCGGACACCGGGCTCCCCAAACAAACTGAGAAAGAACTTCCAGAATTGCTGAATGCCTGGAAAAAAACCCACTCCCGAGGACCTCCCTTTCCCCTACAAACTATCAAAAAACAAATTTAAATTTTGCAATTACCCCCGCCAAAAAAGGGGTTACTTCACCACTCTAATATCCTTCCCGTCTCCCCCACCCCCCGACAAAATTTTTAACCCCTTCAATTTCTCTCCTCCCTCCACCCGCACCCCCCCCCCCATCCCTTCTCTAAGCAGAAAAGATTTTGCCACTCCCCCTTCCCCAATTAAGATCAATCTCCCTCAGACAAAGCTTCACCCCGCAGTCCCCTCCACCTTCCCCCATTCCCCCCAGTGTCCCCCCCAGTCCCCCTCTACCCTTTTCTCATCACCATTTCCCCCCCAACTTTCTTCTCCCCCTGTCACTCATGACAAGCTCTCCTTTTTACGGGCCCAAATCCAACCTCACCACCTGTAGTCTTGACCCACTCCATCTCACCCACTCCCTGGGCCTTTTGCGCTGTTGTATCACAGGCCCCCGCCCCTCTCTTCAACCTATCATTAACCTTGGCACCTTTTTCCTTTTTCCTTTAAAACATGCTACCATCACACCCATCCTTAAAAAACCATCTCTTGACCCCCTCCTTTTCTGTCCCAATAAAAGCCCATCTACTGCTTTCCATTCACCTCAAACTTCCCTTTAACAGCAAGCTTCATTCAACGGCCCCCTCATTTCTCCACCCCCTCTCTTCCCCTTTTAAACCCCCTGCAATCAGACCTTCCGACCCCAACCCCCTCTACTGAAACCGACCTAAAAAAGGTCACCAAATCCCCACAACTGCCAAAGCCTCACGCCATTTCTCTGTGGGTTATTTCCCCTTAACCTTTTCCCCGCCTTTTACAATTCGGGGCCCACTCAAATCCTACATTTCCCCCTCCTCCCTTTGGCATCCCCGGCGCCCCTTTCCCCGGTCTTCCTAATCCTCGTACCCCCGGCATTTAGCGTCTCTCCTCTCACACCCCCCTCCTCCTCTCCCCCCTCTCTGTTTGGGTTTCCCCCGGGATCATTTCCCGGGCCCCCTACTTTCCCCTATCTACACCCCCCTTTTTCTGGGTTTAGTAATAAACATCCACTTTGGGTTTCCAAACCCCCCTTATGCTGATGATACCCAACTCTACATTCCGGCCAGATTTTCCCCCTCTTTCTTTCCCGGATCCCTGACTGTCCCCGACCTCCTTTCCTCCTTCTTCTCCTCCCGCTCCTGAAACTTAAACGTGGAGAAAACTAATTTTTTTCAAACTTTTCCCCTGTTTTCCCCCTCTTCCCCACACCTGTCTCTCATCACGTTAGTGGCTACACTCTTTTCCCCCAGAAAACCCCAGGTCCCCTGCCCCCTTGGGGATAAACCCTTTTATTTCCCAATTTTGTCCTTTAAATCGCAATCAAAGCCCTCACCTCTGACTGCCGCCTCCAATTAAAAATTTTTTCTAGAAACCCCCGCTTTCCTTAACTTTTAAAGCCCCAAAAATTGTTGTCCCTGGGCCCCTTTTATCAATTTTCAAAATAGCTATTGCAAAAAATCCTTCTCTGTGGCCTCCAGGGTAGTACCGTCGCTCCCCTCCCAAACCCTCCTTAACTCTTTCCCCCTTTTTTGATTACCCCTCTCCCCGATACTCCTCTGCCCCTCCCCCCCGGGGCCCAAACCCTTTACTGGCTACCCCTTTTTTCAAGCGAATCCGTTCAAATTTGGGAACCTTGACCTACAAAGCCCCCATAACCTCCCCCCCCCATACATCTCTGCCCCATCTCCCGAAAATCTCCCCCCTTTCAAACTCCGCTCCTCACAGGCCCCTTTTTTCTCTGCCTTTCCCCCTGTCATTTCCCCACAAACAGTCCCTTTAAAAAACTTCTCTTTGGCTTCCCCCCTAAACTGGAAAATACGGCCCCCCCTGGATTGCCTATAACCAACACTAACCCCGTTGCCACTACTCCACCACACAAACATGTCCGCCCCCCCCCTTCTGTCTCCTCCCACCAGGGCCGTTGCTAGGGTCCCAAAACATCCGGGGCCCGGGCCCCTTGTGTACGTTTTGCTCAGTAGGGCGGGGTTCACGGGGCATTTATCACATGAGCTACGGTATGTGTTTTTACTGAGAAAAAACTGTGGCCAGTGCGTCCCTCTGAAGCTCCCGCTAATATATATTCTCCCCAGAACGGGTAATCATGGCAATCAGTGAGAATTACCAGAATGTTGGCCTGTACGTTGGGCGTATTGAAGCGCAATTAGCCGCCGAAGTACGGACCAACATTACATTATTAAAAAAAATTATATTCAAATATAATTCATCATCAGGTTGTAGTTTACATGTGTAAGGGACACAACAGGCAGAATTATGTTTTAGTGACGTGAATGAGACGATATTGTGTATATGTGTGTATATACACAACTATACATACACATATATACAATACATATGAGCACACATATATACAACACATACATATATACATACACATATACATACACACACATACAGTACATTCATACATACATACACACTCATACATACATACACACCCATACATACACACATATACACACTCATACATACACACTCATACATACACACATACATACACACATATACATACATACATACACACATGCATACATACACACACACATTTAGAGCTAATCAATATAAGACCCTGTTCACACGACAGATTTGGCCGCAGTTATGGCCGCGGGTTCCGACGCGGTTTCCGCGGCCATAACCGCGGTCAAATCGCGCCTAGTTTATTAACATGGTTTCCTATGGGAAACCGCGCTAATATTCACACTCCGCGGGTTTGGCCGCGGCCAGACCCACGCGTGTGAAAAACTCTCCTGTCAATTCCTGACAGGGAGTTCACTGAGCGGCAGCCGCGCGGTGCTGACGCGGTCGTCGCCGCGGGTGGTGCACGGCTGGGACGCGGCTCGCACCGCGATTTGCCCCCTGCTATTAATTTGCATAGGGGCAACCCCTCGGCGCAAGCCGCGCCCCAACCCACGCCCCGCCCCCGAGGCCACGCCCACCGCCCGCGCCGCAAACCCGCATCGGGAGACGCTTGTTTGCGGCGCGGCACGACGAGGTCTTGGCCGCGGGAACCGCGGCGAAACCCGCGGCCAAAACCGCCGTGTGAACAGGGCCTAACTGTATGCTGATTGTTTGTTCTGTGGGTCACCCTGACCCACAGAGCTGACAGTCTACAGTTATACTGATAAGCTCTATGGGTCAGCATTGTATATTTGACCCATAAAGCTGATCAATATAACTGTAGACTGTCAGCTCTGGGGGAAAGGGTGACCCACAGAGCTGACAATTATTTGACAGTTAAATTATATCACCCCCAAGACATTAGCTTTATTTCATTATGAGCATAGCCTGCCCAGCCCCAGCCCTACTAATATGGCCGCCGGCTGCTCTGCACGGGGAGCCACTGATAGGAGGAGGAGCATGCAGGCGCTGGCGCCCTGGCCTTATTGAAGGGGAGACTGGGAGTAGAATGTTATGCTGCTCTCCCCCTCTCTGACCCTGCGCAGGGAGTGCGCAGCAACGCACGGGAAGCCCCGGCCAGCGGCAGTGGAGACAGTGAGTGAGCCGCGCGGCACAGCACAGGACACAGTCAGTAGTAACACGGCGCCCGCGCCACATCTACTGTGCGAGGCGCCGGGCTTCATTGACACTCAGCAAGCCCCAGCCGCGCGGCAGCGGAGGCAGTTAGTGAGCCGCGCAGGCCTCGGCACAGCACACACAATAGTAGCGCGGTGCCGCATCTACTGTGCGCGGCGTCGCGCTACACTGCTTTGCAAGCCGCAGCAGAGGAGATGTTAGGGACTGGACTGGAGCTTTGAATAGTAGTCGCTGGCGGCCGTGCTACTGTGGTGATCGACCGGCCGCCAGGGACTGAAACATTCGGGGCAGCAGGCATATCATCCGGGGCACGAGCCCCGGATAAAAGCACCTAGCGACGCCCCTGCCTCCCACCTTCCTTGTAGACTGTAAACCCTCACGGGCAGGGACCTCTCTCCTTCTGTACCAGTTTTTAGTTATTAATTTGTCTCCTTTGTACTTGTTTGACCTATGTTATGTATGAAACCCGAATGTACAGCACCCTGGAACCAAGGGCGCTCTAAAATAAATAATAATAATAATACCTTGAACCTTGGCTCCAGACATGAACTGGCCCACAGGGGAGCAGGGGAATCTCTTGATGGGCCCCTGAGCACGGCAGAGTTAGAGTTTCTTATAAACTGCATAGCAAGAGGCAGAATACAAGAGGCCTGTACAGTAGCTGTAGGGTGGTCTCCCAGAAGGAAATTCCACTGGAGGGTCCCAGAATAAAATTCCATTAGGTGAGCCCTAGGCACCCAAGACTGACAATACTTGGATCCGTAAACATGAGACCTTCCTAGTTGTATTCTTTAGCGACAAACTGTAGCAAAATACGTCGAAGCATTGATGTATTTTACGTGAATATACATTGCCAGAAGTGTAGTAAGCAAATAAACACTTTAGCGGATAATGTATGTGTTTCTTCTATAGGCTCTAAAACATTCTGGTAATATTTTCATTTTGTAGACAATTCTATGTTTTCTCGTGTGATGAATTTCCAAGACTTGTAAATTAACACTTGTACATTGTTTTCTGACTTGGTTACATTTGTAATATTTCATTGAACCAATTCCAATGAAAAATTTTCACATTGCTTCACAACCAGTATCTATCTATCTATCTATCTATCTATCTATCTATCTATCTATCTATCTATCTATCTATCTATCTCTTATCTATCTATCTATCTATCTATATATCTAATCTATCTATCTATCTATCTATCTATCTATCTCCTATCTATCTATCATCTATCAAACTACTATCTATCTATCTATCTATCTATCTATCTATCTATCTATCTATCTATCTATCTAGGGGGCTCTATTATATATAATAGGGGCCCTATTATCTATCTATCTATCTATCTATCTATCTATCCCATATCTATCTATCTATGTGTGTGTGGACAACCACAGATTTTCTGTGCCTGTTGCAGTTTTTCTTTTTTTAATTTTGCCAAAACAAATAAGAAAACTTGGCTTAGGGGTTAATGCATTTTATTGTACTAAACCTCGAGAGTGGCTAAATGGTTGCCAGTGGTATAAAATGGCTAGGGGTCAGAGGGGCTTTCTCACCATGCTGTGTCACAGAGCTCAACCAGCTTCAGACTCACACTTCCTGGTCAGGCTGTGGGCGGGTTTATAGCAGTGATTGACACATCAGCTTTGCTATTCTTAGCTATTTATGTTACAATGCTGTGAGTGCAATAAATTTATCATCTGAAATGCACGAGGCTACAGAGCTCAAACATGTCATTAACTTAAGTAAACAAGCTCCTATGCTAGAGATAAGATTCAGCAGTGAGTGACCCACCATGGTCGAAAAGCAATCAGATAAGAGAGAAAGCAGAGAGTGGGTTGGTAACCAGGAGAACCTTGTGTACACTAGTGTTAGATAAAACCTTATTGACTTCTGAACAAAGAAAAATCAAAACAGCAATGTATTTGGTAATAGTCTTAATTTACATTTCTCTATATTTTAAATGCTATTCATTGTGGTAAGAAACCCCCTTTAGTAGCCATCCTTTGTGGTCTTTAGCCACTATTGTTGATACATTTAACCTTGGGAGGGCTGTGTGAGGTGAATGTGAGGTGAATGTGTTAATTGTAAAAATAATAGTTGTTTAGGCTAGTGAGAAAGTTGTTGTAAGATGGTATGGTGATATAAACTAATTAAGGGGTTGATGCCAGAAAGTTTGTTGAGTGTACTGATCGGGTTTCTAGCAGCTGTACTAGTTGACTCAAGTTATGCAAAAGTTAATGGTAATTTCCCTGGTTATCTAGGGTAGTGGGCAGCTTAATAATATTTCCCTGGTGGGCTAGTAAAAGGGTAGTCATTAATGCCAGAATCCCTGGTGGTCAAGGGTGCAACAAGTAACCATCGTGTCCAAAACAAAACTTGGAATAGAGTCCCACTCCACTATGACCACCTATAGCATCAACTTCTTAACCACTAAAGCCACCTCTTGTTTGAGTAGAAATGAACCCCCTTAGTTGTTATGCCTGCAACCCTTTTGGTGTAGGGTGGTTGAGAGGTCCTTGCTAGCTTCACTGGTGATCTAGGAGTAGAGCAGCAGTTCATGCCAGCTTACCTGATGCTTAGGTTAGTGGAGAGGTTATTTTATAGATAGTGCTCTTGTGATATCCACCAAGCATGCACATACATTGGGAAGTGGGGGTAATAGCTCCCGGCTGAATGCTCATTAGGCTGACAGCTTCAGAGGGTGTGTGTGGGCACCTTAAAGGGGTCATCTCACTATAGACAAAGATATATAGCATATCAATAGAATATACCATCAATGTCTGGTAGATGCAGGTCCCACCTTTGAGAGAATGAGAATGAGGACCTAAACTTCTTTGTGTTTTGAATGGTGAAGTGGTTGAGACTTTGCCTTTGAAATGGGGTTTCTGAGTATAGCCGAGCGGCGCCAAAGGTTTTGGGGCTTGTTTTAAAAATAGCAATAAAAAAAAGCTATATTCCAGCTCACCTGCTACTGATGCTTGCAGAATGCACGGACTCTGATAGATTTCTGTTTAATGAAGTAGTTAGCAAAAACAGGGAACTTGTCCAGCGTTCCATTAAAAACTTTATTGAAGCATCCATGAATACACAGTAGAAACAACAACACATTTCAGGAGACCATGATGCCCTTCCTTATAGTCACCTCCGCAAGGTTGGTTCCATATGGAAGCTATGGACCAATCACGAAATTGTAACATATCATATGATAATAAAACAATTAAAAACATAAAAGAACAGATACGTGTTGGTTTTCCTGCCTATTTATTGGTATTTTTCTTTGAAATAAATTTTTCCATAGATAATAAATGGGAAATAATTAATCTGTTCTTCTAATAATAACAATAGGATTATTGTGTATCATCCACAATACTACTTATGTTCTCTAAAGGCAGCCTGGATGAAGCTGTAATAGCGGGGAGTATGAGCTGTAGCCGGTCGCTAGGTGACTATGTTTTAGCTGAGCTAGATCAACATAACTCTGCAGAGGGTTGAAGATGGCGGGTCTGCCAGAAGGTAAGTGAGAGGAGCATACCAACCACCTCATACACACTGTCACATATTCAGAACAAGCAAGCCATGGTACAGTCTATTCCCCCAAGTAAGTCGGAGCAGGAGAAGAGAGGGTGTAAAAATGCAGGAGAGAAGGCGGCTATAGAGGTATAGCACTTACGAGAGGACCGATAGTGCTTGATAATATAAGCCTCATGGAGTATCTGTGTTCTTGAGATGGTGCTATCCACAGCTATCAGATATTGAGGGCATAATCCTATCAATATGCCATCAATGTCTATGGTGAGATAACCCCTTTAAAGTGCCAGAATTTGTGCCTAAGAGCTCCTGTGATGGAAATCTGGTACGTCACCTTAAAGGGGTTTTACCACCATAGACAATGATGGCCTATCGTTAGGATATGCCATCATTGTCTGATAGCTGCGGGTCCCAACCTATCTTGGCAACGGGCCCCCGAATCCCTCCGTGCAGACTGAAGAGTCGGTCGCGCTTGCGCACGACTCTCCATTCTGCACTAGGGAATTCCCGCGCACAGCCGCCCGCACCGCGCTGCGGTCCGCGGAAAGCCCATAGAATCGAAGGGCGAGTGACTGCGCACGCGCGACCGACTCTCCAGCCGGCGCTGCGAGGGGCGGACATGTTCCCCACTCTTGGCAAAACCCCTTTAATACGCTAAGGTGCTAATTACTATCATTCTGCCTCCTATAGACGGAATATGGAGTTGAGCACGTAAAAGAATTTCTGAGTGAAGTTTCTCCATAAATCTTCCATCTTTTCTGTACATTTTTCTATCCTTTTCGTTCAGTCATCACAATCTCGCGCTCATGTTCCCAGAGCAGCTTGAGCCATTGCCAAGAAGCTGGTCTCTGTCACTGTAATCTTCAGGATCTTAAGACAACTTCCAGAATATTTTGTGACGGCGAGAATGTTATGGGAGTTACGGTTTCTACGATGATGTCATCTTGATGAATGTATGGATGACATCGATAAGACTTCCTAGAGAAACAGTCTGTGTGGGTCATTGCACTGCTTCACTGGAATTACAGCTGTCACCTCCACACGGGATCAGGAATATACTCCGCACATCTGGATTTATTCAAAGGAGGAGCTGCTTCATCTATCACAAGCTTGGAGAAGAGATGAATCCTCGGGCGGTGACTACATCCTGATGATTCTCTGTTCTAACATCTTATATCTCCCGAACATTATAACGCGCAAATGTAATATGGCATAAAAGGTACAAAGCTCTTGTAGTGCGACCTCCAACCTCCGGGCTGCAGAGCATCTGCTACACCCAATATGTACGATATAAACATCAACAGCAAAAATGTGTTCATTATGGGCGACATGTATGAACGGGGCTGCGCCAGATATCTGGTGTCTTTTCAGCCCAATATCAGGCACAGCCCCGTTCGCTAAATTTTTAAATGTCCCACTGTCCATTATCAGGGGCATTACATAGCGCCTGTAGCACTCTGTAATGCGCCTGATTTTGGGGGCTTGTGGAAAGGCGGGGTGCACTAGAACCGTACGAAGCTATAGATGTATAGCCTCAGTACGGCATTTCTAGGCGCATTACAGCTGGAACAGGTAGAGCACTTTCAAAGTGGTTTACCTGAGTCAGAAATGTCGCCCTAGCGCGAGAATGCATCTGATTTATGACGCGCTGGAGAGCAGGTTCGTAAATGAGGCGCATTCTAGGCTATTATATTGCGCATTAAATTTGGCGTTCACAGGCCAAATTTCATGCATGTCGCCCTATATTTCTGGACCCTCTTAAACGGGCATTCTTACTGTAGACATAGAGTGCCCCCTCAATTTACAGGCTGCAACATTTTCAACATACATTGTCCCAGAAAAGACCATTGCATCTTGACACCGCACTCACCATACAATGATTTCACCGGGGACATTTGTATCTTGACACCACACTCCCCGTACAATGTCCCAGATACTGCTGATCTGTGGCTCATACGATTGATGGAAGAGCCGACCAATTATCATGAACGTTTTACTTGTAAAACCTCTGTATTAGTGAGGTGCATGCAGTGATTGACAGTATATAGCGCCTCTCTACAGTACAGTGCGGTACTACATGTCCTGTACTGCTCTTACATGTATTAGTGAGGTGCATGCAGTGATTGGTGGTCTATAGCTCCTCTCTACAGTACAGTACTACATGTCCTGTACTGCTCTTACATGTATTAGTGAGGAGCATGCAGTGATTGGCGGTCTATAGCGTCTCTCTACAGTACAGTGCGGAACTACATGTCCTGTACTGCTCTTACATGTATTAGTGAGGTGCATGCAGTGATTGGAGGTCTATAGCGCCTCTCTACAGTACAATGTGGTACTACATGTCCTGTACTCTTCTTACATGTATTAGTGGGGGTGCTGCAGTGATTGGCGGTTTTATAAGCGCCTCTCTACAGTACAGTGCGGTACTACATGTCCTGTAACTGCTCTTACATGTATTAGTGAGGTGCATACGTGATTGGCGGTCTTTTAGCTCCCAGTCTACAGTACAGTGCGGTACTACATGCCCTTGTTCTGCTCTTACATGTATTAGTGACGTGCATGCAGTGTTTGGGCGGTCTAGTAGCATCTCTCTACAGTAACAGTGCGGGTAACTACATGTCCTGTACTGCTCTTACATGTATTAGTGACGTGCATGCAGTGATTGGCGGTCTAGTAGCGCCTCTTTACAGTACAGTGCAGTACTACATGTCCTGTACTGCTCTTACAGGTATTAGTGAGGTGCATGCAGTGATTGGCGGTATATAGGCCTCTCTACGTACAGTGCGTATTACCTGTCCTGTATCTCTTACTTTTAAAATTATGATGGAAAAGTACATGCAGTGATTGTGTGTCCTCAGTAGCGCCTCTCACATACATGCTAGCACCAACATGTCCGTACTGCTTTTCATTATGGGAAGTATGCAGTGCTGTGATTGTCGGTCTTGTTAGCGCCACTCTACAGTACAAGTGCCCGTCGTATAATGTCCTGTCCTAGGCTCTTACATAGCTATTAGTGGTACATGCAGTGATTGGTGGTCTGTGAAAGCGCCTTGTCTACAGTACGTGCGGACTACATGTCCTGTATAGCTTTTATGCATTTTAGGTGATGTCATGCTGTGATGATCAGGTCTAGTAGCACTTCATACAGTACTGTGCGACTACATGTCCTGTACTGCTCGATTAGCATTGATTGTATGAGGTGCATGCAGTGATTGGCAGTATATAGGCCTTTTACATTTGTACAGTTGCGGTACATGCCACATGTCACTGTACTGCTCTTACTGTACTTATGAGGTGCATGCAGTGATTGGCGGTCTATAAGCGCCTTCTCTACAGTACATGTGCATAATACATGTCCTGACTCCGACTCTTACAATGATTACGTGAGGTGGCATCCCGTAATAGGTGTCCTAAGCGCCTCTTCTACAGTACAGTTGCGGTAACTACATGTCATGATACTGCTTAAACTGTATTAGTGAGGTCATGCAGTGATTGGCTAGTATATAGCACCTCTCTACAGTACAATGCGGTACCACATGTCTTGTACTGCACTTTACATGTATTAGTGAGGTGTGTGCAGTGATTGGCGGTCTATAGCGCCTCTCTACAGTACAGTGCAGTACTACATGTCCTGTACTGCTCTTACATGTATTAGTGAGGTGCATGCAGTGATTGGTGGTCTAATAGCACCTCTCTACAGTACAGTGCGGTACTACATGTCCTGTACTGCTCTTACATGTATTAGTGAGGTGCATGCAGTGATTGGCGGTCTAGTAGCG
The DNA here is from genome assembly GCA_025379985.1 of Phyllomedusa bahiana. NCBI lineage: Eukaryota > Metazoa > Chordata > Amphibia > Anura > Hylidae > Phyllomedusa > Phyllomedusa bahiana. The sequence goes on along the minus strand of JAODAL010011232.1, from coordinate 30,988 downwards.
CCTCTCTACAGTACAGTGCAGTAGTACATTTCCTGTACTGCTGTAACCTGTATTAGTGAGGTGCATGCAGTAATTGGCAGTCTATAGCACCTCTTTACAGTACAGTGCAGTACTACATGTCCTGTACTGCTCTTACATGTATTAGTGAGGTGCATGCAGTGATTGGCGGTCTATAGCGCCTCTCTACAGTACAGTGCAGTACTACATGTCCTGTCTGTTTACATGTTTAGTGAGGTGCATGCAGTGTTGGGGTCTAGTGCTCTCTCTACAGTACAGTGGGTATACATGTCCTGTACTGCTCTTACATGTGTTAGTGATGGTGCCATGCAGTGATTGGTGGTCTATAGCGCCTCTCTACAGTACAGTGCGGTATTACATGTCCTGTACTGCTCTTACATGTATTAGTGAGGTACATGCAGTGATTGGTGGTCTAGTAGCGCCTCTCTACAGTACAGTGCGGCACTACATGTCCTGTACTGCTTTTACATGTATTAGTGAGGTGCATGCTGTGATTGTCGGTCTAGTAGCGCCTCTCTACAGTACAGTGCGGTACTACATGTCCTGTACTGCTCTTACATGTATTAGTGAGGTGCATGCAGTGATTTGGGATCTATAGTGCCTCTCTATATCACAGTGCAGTACTACATGTTCTGTACTGCTCTTACTTATATTAGTGAAGTGCATGCAGAGATTGGCGGTCTAGTAAAGACTCTCTACAGTACAGAGCGGTAGTACATTTCCTTACTGCCTTACATGTATTAGTGAGGTGCATGCAGGATTGGCAGTATATAGCGCCTCTTTACAGTACAGTGCAGTACTACATGTCCTGTACTGCTCTTACATGTATTAGTGAGGTGCATGCAGTGATTGGCGGTCTAGTAGCATCTCTCTACAGTACAGTGCGGTACTACATGTCCTGTACTGCTCTTACATGTATTAGTGAGGTGCATGCAGTGATTGGTGGTCTAGTAGCGCCTCTTTACAGTACAGTGCAGGACTACATGTCCTGTACTGCTCTTACATGTATTAGTGAGGTGCATGCAGTGATTGGTGGTCTATAGCATCTCTCTACAGTACAGTGCAGTACTACATGTCCTGTACTGCTTTTACATGTATTAGTGAGGTGCATGCAGTGACTGGTGGTCTAGTAGCTCCTCTCCACATTACTACATGTCCTGGGATGGGCGGCTCATTTGGGCACCAGGTGAGGGCCCCATTTTCTATTTTTTCTGCTCCATTGTGTATAAAGTTCAGAGAAGCTCCTGTCCGGATCATAGAAAGTGATTTCCAGCTTCCAGCAGCAATTTCAGAATAGTATAATTCTTGTCGGGAATCTGGCGGAAGAATGTGCATGTTATAAGTTCTTTGAAAACCACAGTTTTGAAATCCGACCGTCATAAAATTGGAGCTCTTCAGATTGTATTTTCTATTGAGTTCTATGGGGATGGTTGACAGTCAGATTTTTACCAGTTTTAAAATTCGAAAACCGTGTCGAAAACAAACTAAAATACACAAAATCCTTTAGCTCACCATAGAAACTTGTAGAGAGATCCTCATAGTCTTTGCAATATAATGTCCAGTACAGGCAGTCCCCGGGTTAGGAACAGGATAGGGACTGTAGGTTTGTTCTTAAGCTGCATTTGTATGTAAGTTGGAACATGTATATTTATTAAATGTAACTCCTTCAGCACATTTTTTAGTTTCGGATAGTGCAGGGAAGGGTTTTTACATTTGTTTTGCTGTCTGTGTTCCTGTTAAGAAGATTTCACCTTATTTTCAAATCCTGTGCTGCTGTGGCATGCTGGAACTTGTCATTCCATAGCTACTATCTGCTGTGGAACATGGAACTACATGTGCCAGCATTTCCATAAGTCTCCGTTTGTAACTAGGGGACAGATGTAAGTTGGAACAGTGTAAGTCGGGGACTGCCTGTACACTTAAACCCTGCCATACTACCCTGCCATACTACGGATCTCTCCAAAAGGATAGTAAAATGTAATATGTTATCCAGCACCCGGGAAAATAAAATAATGAACTTTATTCACAAAAGATTAAAAACATACGACTGCCATTTGATGCGTTTCGAGCAACAGTTCTTATTCTATGAGTAAGAGCTGTTGCTTAAAACGTGTCAGATGGCAGTCATATGTTTTAAATCTTTTGTGAATAAAATTCATTATTTTATTTTTCCCGGGTGCTGGATAACATATTACAATCAAAATCGAACTATAAATTCCTAAGGGGATGTTCACACGGCGTGCTGGATCTGTTTTTGGATCCTTTTTGGATGCGAAAAATGCATTAAGAAGTGCTGCGTCCAACACACATCCAAGACGCAGGTGCAGGAACGCACTCTATAGTTTTAGGTATGTCCACACTGCATTTTTGGATACGTTTTTAGATGCTTGTTTGGATCCATGCTTCGGACCCAAACACGCATCTAACAATGTGCAGCGTGTTTTACATTAGTTTCAATGTAAAACACGCATTGGTGTCCAGATGAGTGATCGCTGATGAGCGTTTACTTGCGTCTTTCTGATGCGTCTTTCAGATCTGTTCAAAGAATTGTCATGTCAGTTCTTGATCCATTTGTCGCAGCAGACGCCTTAATTAAAAATATAGGGTGCATGCCTGCTGCAGCCAAAACGCAGCCCAACATGCCGCTGTGTGATGGATGCGTTTTGGATGCGATATTTCATAGTGTTTTTTTGGTTCCGAAACGGATCCAGCACGCCGTGTGAACATTCCCTTAAATAGGGCGTCTGCTGCGTCAAACGGATCAAGAGTTGACATAACAGTTCTTTGAACGGATCAGAAAGACGCAAGAAAACACGCATCGGTGATCACTCGTCTGAACGCCGTGCGTGTTTGACATTGAAAGCAATGTATATCACACTGCACATTGTTAGATGCATGTTTGGGTCAGTTTAGGGTCTGAAACACGGATCCAAACACGCATCTAAAAACGGATCAAAAAACGCTGTGTGAACATACCCTAAGGGCGCACAGGACAAATACCGGTCGGTGTATCCGACCGGTATTTAAACTGTTTTTGTGCCGTGCACACGGCCGCCGGGGGACAGCTTTTCTCCGTGATTAGACCTCCCTCTTCACTTGTTCATATTCCGTCCGAAAACCGGACAGAAGAATGAACAAGCCCAATGTTTTACGGACCAGCGATGGCTTGAAAAACCGCGAGGCGGAAAACCCGAGCGGTGGGGACTGCTGCACGGGTTTTCCATAGCGGCCCGTGTAAAAATTTGTGGCCGGTTTTTCAGACGGTCTGTAAAACCGCAAACCGTCTGAAAAACCGTCCGCAAACCGGTGCCGTAGGGACATGGCCTAAGAGTTCCAAATGCAGCCAAGTGAATGTCGTCGGGTATAATAGGAACTCCCACAAAAATGAATGTGGAGAACTGTTCCAGCGCTGCCATCTCACCGCTCTGAGGCCGAGCCATGAGCCGGCCTGACGCTGGAAATAGCGAGATGGGACAACCGCTGCAGATCCCCATCTATGTGCAGTTCATATAACATGGACTTGCCATAAATCAGGGTCCATATATGAGACCTAAATAAGATGAGGAAAGACTGATCGCTGCTTTACCTCACTGATCTCCAGTTCTGAGAAGCACCAGGAACATCTCCATACAACTGTGGGACCGACATTAGCAGATCCTTTAATAAGCTGCTGCATAAAGATTTAAAGCTCCTTTAATTATTCCATGGATTTCTCTCTTTGAAACCCGAGCCTTCGTCCTCACCTCCTCCGGGTGGCCGGTGCAATTACTTTAAGTCACAGTATGATTGAAATTTTTGCTACCAGATCAAGTTTTGCAGACACAGGAATGATTAAATAAACACAATCAAAAGAAAAGTCAGACGCGATCGCTGAGGAGACGCACCACAAACATAACCCAATACCCTGAGAGCCACCATGGGTTTGTCCTTCTAAAGTCTGGGAAAGTTGAGGTGACTTCTGGGGCTTGGTTCCCCTGTTGAGGAGCGATCACCTTGGCATTAGTGCAGTGTTGCTCTTGTAAATCGCTGATAGTAAGGACACTACTGCGGCCTCAGCGTCCAAATAAGTTTTGGCGTGCGGTCTGTGTGCCTGGAGCCCCCCTAGTCTTATGACAACAATCTCCATCTAGGCCTCAAAGTCCTGGGCCATTCGCGGTCATCAACCAGTGTTTGCTTTGGAGCTTTAACAATAAACAAGCAAAGGATATTGTAGGAAATTATCTGAGATTTAACTTGGGACAGAGATATAATCCGGGCAGAACAAAGGGCCAGTGCGGGAGTTTTCAATAGGAGCGGGGCCCGGCGCTGTGTTTGCTTTTCCCTCTATGCAAATAAGAAAATAAAACAGAAGATTATGAAGCTGAGGACAGCGGGTCTGCTTACAGGCGACTATTTATTTCATTTATTTAGAGGAGACAACGAATTTTATCACAACATTAAATGGTGAAACATTGGGTGAAATAGACAAGAGAAGGACTTGTAAGTGGTAAATGATCACCAGCAACCAATGCCAGGCAGCTGCTGCCAAGTCAGACAAAATGATGGGATGTATTGCCAGGAGCCTCCATTCACATGATGAGAGCGTTGCTATAGCCTTACATACATCAGTAGCTGGACCACACATAGAATACTGTGCACAGTTCTGGATGCCTGGGCATAACACGTAGAAGAGCCGTGCAATCAAAGTAATTAATGGAAAGGTTAGAATGCAAACCAAGAAAACATAAATATATTTCCCCCAGTGTATTGTGTGCTTTATACTTCCAGGCAAAAGCGTAATGTGCAGCTCCTGGGCACATCCCACTCCGGACATAGGACATGTACACTGACCACATAAGACACACTCTGCAGCCACCACTATCACTTAGGACATATAGGACACATGCTGCACTCACTGCTAACACATAGGACACATGCAGCACTCACTGCTAACACATAGGACATATGCAGCACTCACTGCTAACACATAGGACATATGCAGCACTCACTGCTAACACATAGGACATATGCAGCACTCACTGCTACACACAAAAGGAACATGCAGCACTCACTGCTAACACATAGGACACATGCTAGCACTCACTGCTAACACATGGCCACCACATGCAGCACACACTGCTAACACATAGGACACATGCAGCACTCACTGCTAACACATAGGACACATGCAGCACTCACTGCTAACACATAGGACACATGCTGCACTCACTGCTAACACCTAGGATACATGCTGCACTCACTGCTAACACATAGGACACATGCTGCACTCACTGCTAACACATAGGACACATGCAGCACTCACTGCTAACACATAGGATACATGCAGCACTCACTGCTAACACATAGGACACATGCTGCACTCACTGCTAACACATAGGACACATGCAGCACTCACTGCTAACACATAGGACACATGCAGCACTCACTGCTAACACATAGGACACATGCAGCACTCACTGCTAACACATAGGACACATGCTGCACTCACTGCTAACAAATAGGACACATGCTGCACTCACTGCTAACACATAGGACACATGCAGCACTCACTGCTAACACATAGGACACATGCTGCACTCACTGCTAACACATAGGACATATGCAGCACTCACTGCTAACACATAGGACATATGCAGCACTCACTGCTAACACATAGGACATATGCAGCACTCACTGCTAACACATAGGACATATGCAGCACTCACTGCTAACACATAGGACACATGCTGCACTCACTGCTAACACATAGGACACATGCAGCACTCACTGCTAACACATAGGACATATGCAGCACTCACTGCTAACACATAGGACATATGCTGCACTCACTGCTAACACATAGGACACATGCTGCACTCACTGCTAACACATAGGACACATGCTGCACTCACTGCTAACACATAGGACACATGCTGCACTCACTGCTAACACATAGGACACATGCTGCACTCACTGCTAACAAATAGGACACATGCAGCACTCACTGCTAACACATAGGACATATGCTGCACTAACTGCTAACACATAGGACACATGCTGCACTCACTGCTAACACATAGGATACATGCTGCACTCACCGCTAACCCATAGGACACATGCTTCACTCACTGCTAACACATAGGACACATGCTTCACTCACTGCTAACACATAGGACACATGCTGCACTCACTGCTAACACATAGGACACATGCTGCACTCACTGCTAACACATAGGACACATGCTGGTCTCACTGCTAACTCATAGGACACATGCTGCACTCACTGCTAACAACTAGGACACTTGCTGCACTCACTGCTAAACACATAGGACACATGCTGCACTCACTGCTAACACATAGGACACATGCAGCACTCACTGCTAACCAGGCTCGGACTGGGCCGCCGGGGGACCGGGGAATCCCCCGGTGGGCCCCCCCTGAGCCGCTGTGGGCCCCGGAGGCAGTGCCGTCGCCCCCCGGGGCCCGTCCGCGCATCCGGTCCCTGAACGCCCGGGACCTGCGTCCCGAGCGCCCATAGACCGAGCCCGGATAGCCGGGGACTAATGTCCCCGACTTCCGGGGCTGCGCGGTGTCAGCGGAGCACAGCGCCACTAGCGCTCCGCTGATCTCCCTGGCAGGCCTAAGGCCTGGTGATGTAGGCGGCGCGGTGACGTCACATCACCACGCCGCCTATGCAGGGCGGCAGTACGGAGCCGGCGGCAGCTTGGAGCGGCGGGAGCGACCAAGAGCCGGAGCGGGAGCCGGAGCAAGGTAAGTGGCTGTTTTTCTTTTTTTTTAAACTACCTACAGGGGCCCTGACTACAAAGGGGGGCCACTGGCTACTAGGGGGGGCCCTGACTACAAAGGGGGGCCACTGGCTACTAGGGGGGCCACTGGCTACAAAGGGGGGCCACTGGCTACTAGGGGGCCACTGGCTACAAAGGGGGGCCACTGGCTACTAGGGGGGCCACTGGCTACATGGGGGGCCACTGGCTACTAGGGGGGCCACTGACTACAAAGGGGGTCCACTGGCTACTAGGGGGACACTGGCTATTAGGGGGGACACTGGCTACTAGGGGGGCCCTGACTACAAAGGGGGGCCACTGGCTACTAGGGGGGCCCTGACTACAAAGGGGGGACACTGGCTATTTAGGGGGCCCTGACTACAAAGGGGGTCACTGGCTACTAGGGGGCCCTGACTATAAAGGGGGGCCACTGGTTACTAGGAGGCCACTGGCTATTAGGGGGGACACTGGCTACTAGGGGGGCCCTGACTACAAAGGGGGGCCACTGGTTACTAGGAGGCCACTGGCTATTAGGGGGGACACTGGCTACTAGGGGGGCCCTGACTACGAGGGGGGCCACTGGTTACTAGGAGGCCACTGGTATTAGGGGGGACACTGGCTACTAGGGGCCATGACTACAAAGGGGGGCCACTGGCTACTAGGGGGGCCCTGACTACAAAGGGGGGGCACTGGCTACTAGGGGTGCCCTGACTACAAAGGGGGGGCCCCGGGCGACTAGGGGGGCCCAGGCTACTAGGGGGGCCACTGGCTACTAGGGGGCCCTGACTACAACGGGGGGCCACTGGCTACTAGGGGGGCCACTGGCTACTAGGGGGGCCGCTGGCTACTAGGGGGGCCAGTGGCTACTAGGGGGGCCCTGACTACAAAGGGGGGCCACTGGCAATTAGGGGGGCCACTGGCTACACGGGGGGACACTGGCTACTAGGGGGGACACTGGCTACTAGGGGGGCCCTGACTACTAGGGGGACACTGGCTATTAGGGGGTACACTGGCTACTAGGGGGGCCACTGGCTATTAGGGGAGGCCTAACTACTAGGGGGGACACTGGCTACTAGGGGGGCCACTGGCTACTAGGGAGGGGGGCACTGGCTACTAGGGGGACACTATCTATTAGGGGGGGCACTATCTACTAGGGGGCACTGGCTACTAGGGGGGCACTGGCTATTAGGGGGGACACTGGCTACAAGGGGGGCCCTGGCTACCTATAGGGGGGCCCTGGCTACCTACAGGGGGCCCTAACTACCTACAGGGGGGCCCTGGCTACCTACAGGGGGGCCCTGGCTACCTACAGGGGGGCCCAGGCTACCTACAGGGGGGCCCTCTCTACAAAGGGGGCCCTGGCTACCTACAGGGGGGCCCTGGCTACCTACAGGGGGCCCTGGCTACTAACGGGGGCCCTGGCTACCTAAATACTAAGGGGGCTCTGACTACCTACACAGTAGCTAAAGGCCCCTAACTACCTGTATACTACCTAAAGGAGGCCCCTAACTGTCTGTATACTACCTAAAGGAGACCCCTAACTGCCTGTATACTACCTAAAGGAGACCCCTAACTGTATAGTACCTAAAGGAGACCCCTAACTGCCTGTATACTACCTAAAGGAGACCCCTAACTGCCTGTATACTACCTAAAGGAGACCCCTAACTGTATAGTACCTAAAGGAGACCCCTACTACCTGTATACTACCTAAAGGAACCCCTAACTGCCTGTATACTACCTAAAGGAGACCCCTAACTGTATAGTACCTAAAGGAGACCCCTAACTGTCTGTATACTACCTAAAGGAGACCCTAACTGTATAGTACCCAAAGGAGACCCCCTAACTGCCTGTATAGTACCTAAAGGAGACCACTAACTGCCTGTATACTACTGAAGGAGGCCCTAAGTGCCTGTATACTACCTAAAGGGGGTCCCTAACTGCTTGCAGCCTATATAAAGGGGACCCTAACTACCTACAGCTTACCTAACTGGGGAAAACCACCTACCTACAGCCTATCTAATTGGGACTCACCAACACCTACCTACAGCCTACCTAACTGGGGTCCACCAACCTAACTGTAGCCTATCAACTTGCCTAACTGGGGCCTGCTTATCTACCTGGGGGCTATTTACCTACCCACCTGTGGCTAGGTACCCACCAGCCTGCCTTGGGCTGGCCTACCAACTTATCCAGCGAGGGTCTACCTACCTAAATAGGGCCTATCTAGTTACCTGGGGCCTCTCCTCACCCTCCAAGCCCTTAGGATACTAGGCTTGTACCCGCTCTCCCACCCCTGGGTAGTTTGTACAGAGGTGGGAATTGGTGAAGAGATGCTGGAAAATTGAGGATTCTAAGATATTTGTGTATAATTTCTGCAGGGATGAGTGGTGACCGGGACAAGCCATCATGGCGGTGCGGAACGGATGCAGAAGAAAAGAGAATAAGAACGGCTCATAAGAGAAGAGAACGACTCATCAGTCAAGACGTCTCCGGTGAGTCCCTGATTTCAGGGGTTATTTTTTATATTGTAATGTGATGGTGACCTGAGCTGGTGTCTGACCTCTATGTGGTCTCTATATGGCAGTGTTGTAGGTTATACCTGAGCTGGTGTCTGACCTCTATGTGGTCTCTATATGGCAGTGTTGTAGGTTATACCTAAGCTGGTGTCTGACCTCTATGTGGCTCTATATGGTGGTGTTGTGGTTATACCCGAGCTGGTGTCTGACCTCTATGTGTTCTATATATGGTGGTGTTGTAGGGTATACCTGATCTAGTTTCTGACCCCTATGTGGTCTCTATATGGCGGTGTTGTAGGTTATACCTGAGCAGGTGTCTGACCTCTATGTGGTCTCTATATGGCGGTGTTGTAGGATATATCGGCGCATGTATAGTGGCAGCGTACATATGTGTCCCTGCTTGTAGAGGGGATATTGTATGTGGGTGGAGGGGATATGGATGGAGCTACTTAGCCCTGTGTCTATGATATGTTAGACTGACATATGTGTGAGATACAGATATGTGACTCTCTTGCTATTATACTACACATTACAGTTCTGATTGGCACACTGGATTATGTGGTAAAATGGGCGCGTTTATGTCCGAGAGGCCGGTAATATATTCATGTACAGTAGGGTGGGCCCCCGAAGATCAACTCCCCTGTGGGCCCCAGACCCCCCAGTCCGACACTGCTGCTAACACATAGGACACATGCTGCACTCACTGCTAACACATAGGACACATGCAGCACTCACTGCTAACACATTGGACATATGCAGCACTCACTGCTAACACATAGGACACATGCTGCACTCACTGCTAACACATAGGACAAATGCAGCACTCACAGCTAACACATTCGACACATGCAGCACTCACTGCTAACACATAGGACACATGCAGCACTCACTGCTAACACATAGGACACATGCAGCACTCACTGCTAACACATAGGACACATGCAGCACTCACTGCTAACACATAGGACACATGCAGCACTCACTGCTAACACATAGGACACATGCAGCACTCACTGCTAACACATAGGACACATGCAGCACTCACTGCTAACACATAGGACACATGCTGCACTCACTGCTAACACATTGGACACATGCAGCACTCACTGCTAACACATAGGACACATGCTGCACTCACCCCTTACACATAGGACACATGCTGCACTCATCCCTTACACATAGGACACATGCAGCACTCACTGCTAACACATAGGACACATGCAGCACTCACTGCTAACACATAGGACACATGCTGCACTCATCACTTACACATAGGAGACATGCTGCACTCATCACTTACACATAGGACACATGCAGCACTCATCACTTACACATAGGACACATGCAGCACTCATCACTTACACATAGGACACATGTAGCACTCATCACTTACACATAGGACACATGCACATATCCTAAAATGGGAAAACCCTGCAATCTCACTAACACATGGGCACATGAGCACTCTCACTTACACTAGGGCCATGTAGCATTATCATTACAATAGGACACTTTGCAGCCTATCACTAACACATGGACCATGCAGACTCATGCTAACATAGGACACATGTAGCATCATCACTAACCAAATAGGACCTTGCAGCACTCATCACTAACAATTGGACACTTTGCAGCATCATCACTTACAATAGGGCACATGTAGCACTCACACTTACACAGGCACTGTAGCCTCAGACTTACACATGGGACAATGTAGATCACATTACACATAGGACACATGTAGACTCACCCACTAACACATGGAACATGTATTTCCACTTACACATGGGGCACATTACACTCATCACTTACAATGGAACATGCTGCACTCTAAAAACACATAGGCACTGAGCCCCAATGACTTACACATAGGAAACATGCTACACTCATCATTACAATAGGACACATGTGACTCACACTAAAACAAGGACACATGTCACTCATCACTTAAAAATAGGGACATGTAGATATCACTAACAATAGGACACAGCACCTCATCACTAAACATAGGGAAACATGGCACTTCTTAAACATAGGAACATGAGCATCATCACAAAACCACATAGGATACTGCTCCTCATCCTTACACATAGGAAACTGCAGCACTCTCATTACAAATAGGGACATGTAGCACTCATCATAACACATAGGACACAGCAGCATTCCTAACACATAGGCAATGCTGCCTCTCCTCAAAACATAGGACACATGCAAAACTTCACTAACACATGGGGGACACATCTGCACTCATCACTTCCCAAATGGGCAATGCTGCACTTTTTCACTTACACATAGGGACATTACATCATCACAACACATGGAAACCCCAATGCAGCACTATCCTAACACATAGGACACATGTGCACTCTCTCTAACACATAGGAAATGCAGCATCATCACTAAACATGGGGACATGCAACTATCACTAACACTTAGGAACATGCTTTAATCATCACTTACACATAGGACCTTGCTGCATCATCATTTTACACATAGGACACATGCAGCACTCACTGCAAAACACATAGGACACATGAGCACTCATCAAAACACAAGGACACATGCACACCATCATTACAAAAGGACACAGTAGCACTCATCACTAAAAAATGGACACATGCAGCCTACACAAAAACCATAGGACACATGTGCACCATCACTTACACATAGGACACGGGGCTGCACCATGCTGTGCATAAGACCACTCTGCAGTAAACCTTCACATAGACACATTTTTGATTGAATAAAGTTTTTTGAAAACCCAAAATTCGTCAAATTTTCCATACAAACACCCCAGCCAGGGAGACCAGCTCGGGAAAAAAATTTAATTTTACACAAAAAAAGCATAATCAGTAAATTTCAATACAATAAAATTATTCCTACCACTGGGGGACTTTATGTAAATCCCTGCTAATCTATATCAAATAAAATTCCCGATTTTGCAAAATACACTATTATTTTATACACAAATTTTACTGTAAAACGTCAAAAAGTATGGTAACTAGTTTTAAAGACCTGTTGGGAAAAGGTTAGGGGGGAAAAGGGGGGAGGGGTTTATGGGGGGAAAGGGGGGGGTGGCCCATACCAAGGGCCAAAGGGCTTTTTAAAAATGATATGCAAAATTTTAACACGAGGGGGGAAAAGGGTTGGGGGGAAAGGGGACAATTATTAAGCAAAAAAGCAAAACAGCAAAAAAGCTTTAAAAGGGTGCGTCTCCCTGCAGATCACCCAAGGTTTTTAATAGCCCTCTGACGGGCGTAAATTTGCCGCCGACAATTTTTCCCCCGACATCTTCCCCCGGGGGCGGGGTAAGGGGGTTTCCCTGGGGGTTCCTTTGAACGTTTTTTAAAAGCTTTTTCATAAGGCGCCAGGCCTCCTGGATGGCCGAACGGGGGGAGTCCCCGGGGGTGTCTAAAAAATTTTTCCCTGGGTAGGGGGTCCTTAAAAAAATTTTTCCCCGCTACAAAGAATACTTTTCAAATTGGAAGGAACACAAAATAAAGACTTTTCCAAAATATTGCAAATTTTTCCCCTGTTTCCCCAAAGAGAACAAGTGAAAATTTTTTTCCTCTGGGCTATTTCAGTTTCCCCCAGTTAAAGACCTGTAAAAAAAATCTCCTGGGGCTGTTTGTTCAATTTAGATAACGAGGTGAGGGCACACCCAGGGGGCCACGTTTTCGTCCCGTGTCCTTTTGCTGCCAGCAGTAAAAAAACTTGATTTATCTAAAAAAAAACAGGGTCTGTAAATTTGGGGGTTTTGTTTTTTGGGGGTCAGATAAGAAGGGCCTTGAGTAGTTTGGAAGCTAATCTAATCTAATTAGCATCTGAACACAAGGTAAACTGTACAAGCATGGGGTTATGAAAAATTTGTCTGAAAAAAGGAAGTGACCCGAGAAATTTCTTTCATGCATTCTTTGAAACCCTGTGGGGAGACAACTCCTTTAAGTTTGTGCTGAAGGGAATCCAACAAACGCTGAGCAAAGGGGCATTCCCAGAAAAGATGGTATGCAGTCTCCTTCACAAAAGGACACCGCGGGCAGTACCTCGTTTTACTCAGGTTACAGGCATGCATGAAGGACCTGAGGGGCAGGCCCCCCTGGATAGCCATCCATGACATGTCCTTGTGTTCGTTGGTGATCCTGCTAGAAGAAACCAATTTCCAAACCGTTGGAGCGGTGTCGCCCGGCAAATCGGGGATTGTCTCCAGCGTGTCTTTGGTTCTGATGAGCTTGTGGATTACCTTGGATTTCCACAAAATCGGCTTCAACCCCTCCAGATGGTGCTCCCTCACGAACTGGGTGACGTCCAAATAGAACCAAGGCGTCTCCCAGTTGTAAGGGAAGGAGCTATCCCACCCCAGGCCACGCCAAAGGGGCAGGAGGAAAAAGTGGGAAACGGATCTGCCCGCAGAGTCGCTCTTCTGGACGATGGTGCGGCGGATGCAATCGCAAACAAAAGAAAGCCTCAGCAGGGTGGGGATATCCGGGATGCCTTTCCCACTTTTGAGGGGATCCTTGTAGAGAAGGCTCCGCTTGACTCGATCTATCTTCGAGCCCCAAAATGAAGTAAACACGGCCCTGGTAATGGCCCGACACACGGTGGCGAGGGGGGCCAGGCCTGCGCGGTGTAAGAGAAGAATCGGCCAGGATCTCGTTACGCAGAACCAATGCTTTACCTTCCAGGGTGAGCCTCCTGAGACTCCAAAGACCGAACCGTTGATGACCTTAAACAAGCGCCCTGCCAGACTTTAGGGCCGCTCCTTCCTTACCGAACCAGACTCACAGGATCTTGAGAAACCGGTGCACAGAAAAGGGGAAAGGGGGGCGGAAAAAGACGGCTGCCAATTTCCGAAGATCATGGCTTCCGACTTCCCGCAGTTGACCTTTGCTCCTGAAGCCTTCCCGAACTCCTGCAGGTCTGGACGAGTGCCGTCAAAGATCGCTGGTCGGGCAGAAGACCGTCACGTCGTCCTTTGTAGAGCGAGCACTTGATTCGAAAGCGGGGTCACGGCGGTGATCCATTGATCCATCATCTGGCAGATGCTCGGCAAGAGCTCTATGCAACACACAAAAAGGAGAGGTGAAAGAGGAAGCCTTGTTGACCCCAAGACAAATGGGGAAGGGGTCAGCTTCCGCCGTTCACCGCCCGAGCTGAATGTCCAATCACGGTTAATGGCCAGGGACATATCCCGGGAAACCCAGCTTGCGCAAAGCCTTACCCATGAAGACGTGGGAGACCCGGTCTTCTCCTGATCCAGACTGACCAGGCCGCGGGTGGGGCGGCGGCCTAGGATGTAGAGAACCCTGTCCCTCACCAGAGCGGGATATCCGCGATCCTGAGACCAGGAACGCCGCAGGTCTAGTCCGTGTTTATGACCCGTCCAAATGAAATAAAAAAAATTATTTGACAGATTTTTAAGCCTATTCTCCAATACCTTTAACAGTATCTTGTAGTGCAACGTTGAGCAGGGAAATAGGGCGCCATGTCTTGAGACGCACCTCTTCCCCTGCGCTTAAACAAAATGGTTATCAGCCATCTCTCACAATAGAGGCAATCTGCCCTCCGCAGCCATTCTCGCAATAGACCTCCACAGGTCGTGAAACATAGGACACATGTTCACACATCACTTACACATAGGACACATGCTGCACTCAACACTTACACATAGGACACATGCTGACACTCATCACATAAGACACACTGCAGTCACACAACACAAAGGACACATGCAGCACTCATCACTTACACATAGGACACATGCAGCACTCATCATCACTAACACATAGGACAATGCTGCACTCAAGCACTTACCCAAGTACACAAGCTGCACCATCACTTACACATAGACACATGCTGCACTCATCACTTATCACATAGGACACATGCTGCCACTCATCACTTACACAAGACACTATGCAGCACTCATCACTTACACATAGACACAAGCTGCACTCAACCATCACATACACATAGTGACACATGCAGCACTCATCACTTACACAAATGCAAAAGTTGGCAACTATTGAAACTGAAAAAGTAGGAGATTGTAGAGGGCGGCGTGCTCCGCTGCAAAAATTTGCATGGACACGCCCAATTTGTCAGTGTGCCTACGCCCCTTCAAAAAGCCACACCCACTCCACCAAACTGCATAACGGCTTTAGGAAAGCCAGTAGATGCCCATATAGCCAGGTAGTAGCCCCCCCCATAACCAGGTAGTGCCCCTTACAGGCAGTAGATGCCCCCTTGTAGCCAGTAGATGCCCCTTGTATCCAAGTAGATTCCCCCTCTGAAGCCAGGTAGAGCCCCTCTGTAGCCAGGTAGATCCAAATTTGTAAGCCAGGTAGATGCCCCCAAATGTTAGCCATGTAGAGCCCCCTTTGTTAGCCGGTAGATGCCCCTTAGTACATGCCAGGTAGAATCCCCCATAGTTGCCAGGTAGTGCCCCCTTTGTTACCAGGTAGTGCACCCTTTTGGTTTAGCCAGAGCAGTGCCCCCTTTGTGTTAGCCAGGTAGTGCCCCCATTGTAGCCAGGTAAGCGCCCCCAATGTAAGCCAGGTTAGCGCCCCCCCTCTGTTGCCAGTAGATACCCCCTCTGTATGCCATGTAGACCCTCCTCCATTGTAGCCAGTATGCCCCCTCTGTTGCCATGTAGCGCCTCCCCCCCCATTGTAGCCAGTAGAGCCCCCCTATAACAAATAAAAATAAAATAATAAAATCACTTACCCCCTGTCTCCGGACTTCTCCCGGCCGCTGAGTAGTCTCAGCGTCGCATCGGGAGTGTGAGAGCAGCTCGCTCATACACTTCCCCCTGCGACGTCTGCCCTATATGTAACAGCGCGCACTGGCACTTGTACATACAGGGAAAGAAGGGAGGAGGGAGCGAACCCTCCTGCCTCCTCCCTGTACTGCTGAACTGACTGTGGCGCTGCGGCCGCACAAGTCCCAGTGAAACTCTCCGTGCGGGTGAGCGGCTGCGGCCACTTCACCAGCCTGTAGGAGCGGCCCTGCGGCGCCAGAGTGTCGCACCAGCGCTACCTTGCGCCGATGACCCCCCGCTGCTGCTGGCGTCGGGAGGAAATGCCGAATTTCTGCCGGGATGGACCCCCCGCCAAAAGCGGAAGAGTTTGGTGTGTATGCACATAGGACACAAGCAGCACTCATCACTTACACATAGGACACATGCAGCCTCAACACTTACACATAGGACACAATGCAGCCCTCATCCACTTACACATAGGACCAGGCTGCACTCATCACTTACACATCGGACCACACGCAGCACTCATCACTTACATATATGACACACTCAGCACTCATCACTAACACATAGACCATTCAGCACTCATCCCTTACACATAGGACACAGGCGTCACTCAACACTTACACATAGGACACATGGCAGCACTCATCACTTTACATATATGACACATGCTCCCCGCACTCCATCACAAACATAGGACACCTGCAGGCACCATCACTTACACATAGGACACAGGCTGCACTACACACTTACAACAAATGACACATTGCTGCACTCATCACTTACACAACAGGACACAGGCTGTCACTCATCACTTACACATAGGACACATGCTGCACTCATCTTTTTCTTACACAAGGACACTGCAGCACTCATCACTACATATATGACACAGCAGCACTCATCACTTACACATAGTACACCTGCAGCACTCCTCACTAACACATAGGACACATGTAGCACTCATCACTAACACATAGGACACATGCAGCACTCATCACTTACACATAGGACACATGCAGCACTCATCACTTACACATAGGACACATGTAGCACTCATCACTAACACATAGGACACATGCTGCACTCATCACTGACACATAGGACACATGCAGCACACAGCACGTACACATAGGACACAGCAGCACACATGCACAAACACACATGACACATTTAGCACCATCACTACCACATAGGACATCATTCAGCACTCATCACTTACACATAGGACACATGCAGCACTCATCACTAACACATATGACACATTGCTGCTCTCATCACATACACATAGGACACATGTACCACTCACTGCTAACACATAGGACACATGCAGCACTCATCACTTACACATATGACACAGGCTGCACTCATCACTTACACATAGGACACAGGCTGCACTCATCACTTACATATAGGACACATGCTGCACTCATCACTTACACATAGGACATATGCTGCACTCATAGCTTTCACATCCTTTTGGATACTTTTTCATACTCTTCCATTTCCACTTTTTCACTTTTCTCCTTTGCTTCAATCCCCTCCAATGGAAACCTTCAACAAGCTGATATACTAGTATCTAATTGTTCCTATTACTGGACTCTAACTACTACTCTATCTGCCACTATGTACACTGTGGCTCTGACTAGATCACTATTACCAGACTTTTCCCTGCGACCCTGAGCCGTTACCCAAAGCAACTGTAATAAACCCATCAGCTTGTTATTTGGGTGACCTGCGGCAACGTATGGAGGTCCATAGGACTGGAAAAGAATTCATATAACCCTAATATAGATCAGTCTGTTTCCAGATAGCAGTTCATGGTGAGTACAAGCAGAAGATTAAAGTGAAAACTGTTAATGACGGGCTTCCTGACCATGTAACTGTGGCTCCGACGCCCATAGACCTCCATCGTGAGGCCTCTCTTTTGGCTGCCGATGATGGACTCAGGTGATTGATCATTGGCAGTTACATGATGATACCCGATCAGACGTTCAATGGAAATCTCCATTTTATGGTGATTATTCCTTCACGTACAGATGTTACTGGGTTTGAAATGTATCAGGGACCGCAGGTAATGTGTCCTAATCACAGGAACTGAGGGCGGCCATTACCCACTATATCTGGTATTATCTATCTGCTTTTTAAAGGAACAAAAACCCAAATTTTGAAAAGCACACGCAATAGACTATTATCCAGATATCGTAATTACCTCCCAGCCAACATGTGTTACACAACCCATCGTACCTCTACATCATGATTGGCTTAGATTACGTATAGGGACACAATCGGATGAGTCGGTGTCTCTTCAGATCCTGGACCTGGGTCTATAACATCAGAGAATAGGAACTGATCCAGAAATAGTCACCACTATCATGGGATCCTCCTGTGATGGCACAACTACTTGAACTGGCACATTCTTGCCATTCACTTCAGCCCAGGAAGAAAACACAGCATAATAGGTTATTTATTTCAATATACTTATATAGTAAGACTTATACACATGTTAGAACTGGGAAAATATATAACACCGAGTCCATTATTATTATGACCACCCGCTAATATCCATATCACTGTGTCACAGCAAGGGGGGGGGGGGGGGGGGGGGTTGGAGTAACACCAATAAAGTCCTGGTAGGTTGTCCAGGTTCGATCTGACTGCAATCCCCTCAGCTGCTGAAGGGTCCATAGAGCCATCCATCACCAACCATCATTGTGATCCCACAGCAGCAGAGGGTCCCATAGAGCCAACACCACTATCCGGGGCTCCACAGCAGCTGGAGGGTCCATAGAGTCCAACACCACCCTCAGGAACTCCACAGCAGAGCTGGGAGGATCCCATAGAGCCAACACCACCAACCAGGGGCTCCCACACTGCTGGAGGGTCTACAGAACCAAACACACCATCCCAGCGGCTCCACAGCCTGCTGATGGGTTCCCATAGAGCCAACACCACCATCCAGGAGGCTCCCACAGCTGCTGGAGGGTCCATAAGAGCCAACACCACCATCCAGGGCTCCACAGCTGCTGTAGGTCATAAGCCAACAACCACCATCCAGGGTCTCCCACAGCTGCTGGAGGGGCCATAGAGCCAACACCACCATCCAGGGTCTCCCACAGCAGCTGGAGGGTCCAATAGAGCCAACACCCCACCATCCAGGGGCTCCCACAGCTGCTGAGTGACCATAGAGCCAAACACCACTATCCAGGGGCTCCCACAGCTGCTGGAGGGGCCGATAATGCCAACACCAACCAACCAAGTTCCCACAGATGCTGAATTGTGTTCAAGTCTGGAGAGTTAGGGGCCCAGTAGTACTTGGAAGTCTTGTGCAAATGCATTGGCAACCAATGCACATTTTCCTCGTCATGTTGACAAGTGTATAGTCTTGCTGGAAATCCCAACTGCCTAGGGAAGGCAAAAAACATATATGGCTATACATGAATCTCAATGATGGAATTCATACCCAGATCGTTTAAGAGTACATTCCACATGGATGAGTGACCCTGAGAAAGCTACAAAGACATTTCCCAGATCATAAGACTTCCACCACCACATGTGTTCTCCAGCAATAGTGCAGAGTGTTTGTTCTCTGATGTTTCTCTCCTTACATCAACTTCCTGTCCTATTCAATGGATGCAGAAAAACACGAATCACCGCAAAGCTTGCCCTTTGTCCAATCAGCGGAGCTCCAATTCCAATAAAAACTGAGGCCTTTTCTGCCGAAGCAGCTTGGTTAGCAGAGGTGCAGTGACCTCTTCTCGTGCTCCGTGCCCCATACGCAGTAGTTCACTGAACTGCTGAGTTAGACCGTGGTCTGGTAGCCCCTGTGTATTTTAGGCGTGAGCTTGCCTCCACTGTAATGAGTCATCAACCCTCACACACCTTTGTAGCTGATGTTCATCTCCCACGTCAACGGTACAAAGGGTTCTGCAGTCACTTCTTCACAATGGCACCATTTGTCTCTCACGATGCACTTTCACCACAGCAGCCACCAACAGATAACAACTTTTGCAGTTTCACGAGCATTGCCACCTGCCCTGAAAGCCAACAATCATCTGATTTTTTGCTACTCTGTTAATCGCCCCTTTTATTTATCACAGCTACAAGGGATAATGTGTGCAAACAGCCTAGCACACACTCATACACCCACCGATGCTATCCACTGTCCGTTGATCCAAAAGTAGGAAGGTCATAATAATATTACTCCAACTGTGTATCAGATGTGGCTCCCCCTATTGGCAACAAAATAAGATTTTAACACTTGCGATCTCATCAGGAGGTCACAGAGGGGCGACCTTGGTACAAAATGGTCTAGGTCTAAATTCACTTTGTTGCCCATAACAACCAATCAGAGCTCATAGCAACCAATCAGAGCTCACAGCAACCAATCAGATCCCATAGCAACCAATCAGATCTCATAGCAACCAATCAGAGCCCATAGCAACCAATCAGAGCTCACAGCAACCAATCAGAGCCCATAGCAACCAATCAGAGCCTCACAGCAACCAATCGAAGAGCTAACAGCACCAATCATATGCCCATAGCAACTAATCTGAATCGCCACTTTCATTCATGTACTGCTCTGGAAACATGAGAGGGGCGCTCTGGTTTCTATGAGCCTGATTTCATATCGGGGCCACATATATGAAAACTGTCTAACCGCAAGACTGTGTCCATGATGCCCCAAAGCAACCAATAAAAGCCCATAGCAACTAATCAAAGCCGATAGCAACCAGAGTTCATAGCAACCAATCAGAGCCCATAGCAACCAGTCATAGCCCATAGCAACCAATCAGACCCTCAGCTTTTATTTATTCCAGAGCAGGTAAAAGAAATAAAAGCTGATTGGTTTGCTATGGGCTCTGTTGCTATGACTCTGATTTGTTGCTATGAGCACTGATTGGTTGCTATGAGCTTTGATTGAACGCTATGGGCTCTGATTGGATGCTATGAGCTCTGACTGGTTGCTACGAGCTCTGATTGGTGGCTATGGGCTCTGATTGGTGCTATGGGCTCTGTTTGTTGCTGTAGCTCTGATTGGTTGCTATGGGCTCAGATTGTTGTTAGCTATGGCTCTGATTGTTTTGAAGCTATGAGCTCTGATTGTGTTTCTAATGGACTCTGGTTGCTATGCGCTCTGATTAGGAATCTATGGTGCTCTGATTGGTTGCTATGGGCTCTGATGGATTGCTATGGAGAAATGATTGGTTGCTACTAGCTCTGATTGGTTGCTATGGGCTCTTATTGGTTTGCTTATGGGCTCGATGGTTTCATTGAGCCTCTGATTGGTTGCTATGAGCTCTTAGTTAGGTTGCTTTGGCCAACAAGGAACAGTCTTAGTGGCTATACAGCTTCATAGTGTGGCCCATAATTGTCTTAGTTCCTCTTTAGCACGCACTGGACAGTGAAACATCGAGTGACCATGAATGTTGGGTCATTACACAACAAGCGGCGATCATACAAACATTCAGTCAGTCGTCTCTTGGGATCACGTCTTGGGAACAATCTGCTACACTGAGAAAAAAATAAATTGTGTTCCAAAGAAATCACCAGAACTGGTTGAGTACTTGTTTAAAAACTAAAATCAATTAGGAAACAATTTCCACTCGTACCCCACTTTTATGGTGTATTCATTTGCCCAATTTGCAATTGTCTTTTTCCAGACCTGTAACCATAGTCACCAGTCCATCTCATGGACAAGTCACAGAGGTCAACAAAAGCACTAATTAAAGAGCTGTGAACCTCTTTCATGTGAGCAGGTTAGGGATAAATAAATATGGGATGCAATCCATCTGCTTTTTGATCACTATGGTGGCTTGTAGGATCCTATATGGAGGCAGATGGGGAACTGCATGTTTCTATGCTATGGAAGCTGTAGGTTCTCCCTGAACCATGTGCCTGTGCTACCTCTGTGGACCATAAACAATAAGATGTCCTCAAATCTGTCCCGTACGGTTTGACTCCAGCCACGACCAACCAAAAAACAATTCCGGTTCCGTACGCCCCAAACCTGAATTTTTTCAACCCCGGACCCTAATCATAAACCTGACCGAACGCTAGCCTCTAACCCTCAATTAGGGGTAAGGTTTTATATTTTTTTTTTCAAATGGTTTTAAACTGGTTAAAACCCTTCTTCACACTTTCTGTTCCGTAAAAAAGAAAAAATTGTCAGGAACCCCAAAATGCTAAATAAATGGCGCAGGTAACATGGCATGCAATACAGATACACCAAAACAGACCAGACGCTCTGCAAGAGACAAGAAACCGAAAAAATCAAATAATTTCCAAAGTGCATTTCAGCTATATGTAGAAACCTCCAAAAATCTGAGGATCATTTGATCAAATTTTTTGTCAAAACTGTGACTGCCCATCCACCACGGCAAGGTGGCCTCAGTACAGATGAATGACTTTTAAATCTTATCTTACTTGATGCCTTTCTATGCCTCTATACTTTCAGGTATTAGAGTCCCAGCTAGGCTTGGACTAGGGCCACTCGAGGGTATGAGAAACCTCCAAAAATCCCTAGGCATGGTGGTTTCCTAGGGATGGTGGACCCCTTTGGGCATGACAGGTCTGAGGCTGGTTTTCATGGGACAAAGGGGCAAGAGAAAGAGAGGCAAGAGTAGAGTGCAAAAGTCCAGAGTAGAATTACTGAAAATGAAAGTATATTTAAGGTGGGCCCCAAGACTTACTCCACAGGTGTCCCCAAAAATCAACTTCACTGTTGTGGCCCCAAGAATGAACTTCAGCTTGTGGGCTCCAAAATGAACTTTCAACTGTGGCCCCCAGAATGAACTTCACTGGTGGCCCCACGAATGACTTCACTGGTTGTGCCCCAAGAATCAACTCCCAGGTGGGCCCCAAGAATCAACTCCACTGGTGGGCCCCAAGAATCACCCACTGGTGGGCCCCAATAATCAACTTAACTGTTTGGGCCCCAAATCAACATCACTGGTGGCCCCCAGTATCAACTTCACTGGATGGGCCCAAGAATCAACTCTACTGAAGGTCCCCAAAGATGTAGATATCCTTTTTTCTCTTAGCAACCTCTCTGTCTCCCACGGACCTGAAAAACAAACAATGCACTGGGATTCTATTCAAAAGATTAGAATACTTTATTAAGGACTGACATGATTTTTTAAAGGTAATAGGCGTGATCATACAGATAAGGTAGCATCATTACAATCCAATAAAGATAAGTATAAAGCATAAGATATAGGTACAAATCAACAGTGTCTTAATGTAAAGATACCATTTAATTATTAAAATCATGAACTTCCCATCTACCAAAAAATAAATATGAATACTCTGACATTGTCCTTAGTTACACTAACTAATAACCCTTAAACAAGCAGCAGCTATTACCTGTTATGCAAATGCCACGGCCTTCTAGACGTTTTATCTCTAGACAAATATTATGATGTGAGCGGAACAGAAACATATTTTATTATTTATTTTAGAGCGCCATTGATTCCATGGCGCAGTACATTTAAGGGGAATTACATACTATAACAAATGTGGAACAATTACAATGGAGGAACAAAAAATGACTAGTAACTGAAAGAGGAAAGAGGGCCCTGCCCGCGAGGGCTCCAATCACAAGGAAGAAGGTGGAGAGACAAGGTGTGGGGCAGACAATGCTTGCGGGCCGCGTTGTAATGGTGGTGGGGTTTATTGTGGGTTGTAGGCTATCCTGAAGAGATGGGTTTTCAGGTTGCTTTTAAAACTGGGAAATTTGGGGGAGAGTTGATTTTTTGGGTTAAAGGGGGTTTCCCAGAGTGGGGTTGAAGCAGGAGAAGTCTTGGAGCGGTTAGTGAGGGCTGATGAGAGGGGACAGGGAGAAGGTCCTGTAGGGCGGGATTGCGTGGGGGAGGTATCTGGAAATTGGGGCAAGATTTGGGGGGAAGGTTATGGAGAGCCTTGTGGGTTTTGGGGGGTGATAATTTGAATAGTTCGTTGGGCAATGGGCACCAGTAAAGGGATTGGCAGAGGGGGGGAGGGCAGAGGATAGGAGGGAGAGGTGAATCAGGGGGCACAGGTTAGGATGGTTGGAGGGGAGCAAGGGGTGTAATGGGGGGGGCCACAGAGGGGATGTTGCGAGTCAAGGGGGGAGATGAGAGGGCGGGGTAGCGTTTTAGTATGCGAGTTGGGAATGGCGGGGATCGTAAAAATATTTTTCAGGTGGGGGCAGCAGCAGGGTGAGGGGGGATGTGGGGTTTTAAAGGATAAAGAGGAGTAAAAGGTTATCCCAAGGCAGGGGGATTTGGGCTTGGGAGAGGGGGTGGGCCCTTTAATGGATAGAGAGATCAGGTGGGGGGGTAGAGAGGGACGGTGGAAAGATGAGAATTCTGTTTTATCTACATTTAGTTTTAAGCGAGGGGAGGAGAAGAAGGGGGAAAAATGGATGATAGGCATTTTGGGATCCGGGAGAGAAGGGGTTAATGTCGAACCCGGGAGATAAAAAGTGGTGTGTCCGGGTAAGGGGTATTTAAAAAGCCATGCGGGTAGAGCTGACCCAGCCAAAGAGTTAATAGAAAAGAGGAGGGGGCCCCCGGAAAGACACTAGGGACAAACAAGAGGTCGGAGGGGAGGTGGTGCAAAGTGAGAGACACAAAAGTCCTTCAAGAGGTATGAAAATCCAAAAGGGGCCCCAGGCCCGTGATGCCGAGGGGGGGAGGGGATTTGTAGCAGGATGGAGTGGTCGCATTTTCAAAGGCAGGGACGGTCTGGAGGAGGAGCACATGTAGTGGCGTGGGCTTTAGCAGTTACTAGGTCGTTGGTGACCTTGGTTAGGGCGTTTCAGGGGGGGTTGGGTCGGAAACCCTGTTGGGGGGGTCAAGGATGAGATTGGGGGAGAGGTGGGAGGACAGTTAAAGATAGATGCTTTTCCCAGGATTTTTGGATGAAAAAGGAAGCAGCGAGAATGGGGCGATAGTTGGACATGAGGGGGGCGAAAAATGGTTTTTTAAGGAAGGTGTGATGGTCGGTTTTAAGAGGGGAAAAGGGAAGACCCCGGGGTTTAAATGATAGTTGAAAAGAGGGTGGGGGCTGGGAATAACAGTGCTAGGTCGGGAAGAGGTAGGATGGCAGTGGGTTAAGGTTAAGGTAGTGAGGTTGGATTTGGACACTAGAGAAAAAAGGTTATGTGACTAACATGGGAAAGCAATTTATTGAGTGTTCAGGGGGGACTGTGTGGGGGTGGGGGTGGGTGGTGGCAATTTGGGGGGTATAGGGGTGGGTAGGGGGACTAGGGGGTAAAGCTTTCCTAGGGGTTGATTTTATGTAAAAAATAGTGGCAAATCGTCCGCTGTAGGAGAGATGGGGGAGGAGGTGCAGGGGGGGCAAAGGAGGATTTGAAGGTGTTGAATAAATTTTGGGGGTTGTAGACAAGGAGGATTGAGATTGGTGAAGTAACCCTTTTTGAGGTTTAGTGAGGAGACTTAAATCAGTAGCATTGTTTGTATGAGGTGACGTCGGGTGGTGGAGGGGCTTTTCTTCCGCGGCTTTCACAATTCTGGAAGCGCCTCAGCTGTTTAGTGGGGTTTTGGGGGCCCGGGTTGTCTGTTGATGTTGGGGTTCTGTTGTGTGTGAGGGAGCGACTGAGTCAAGGGCGGTGGGTTGTTGTTTTTTTAGAAAGCAGGGGGCTGTGATGGGTTGTAAATGGGATATGGTAGAAAAGGTGCAAGGGTCAAGAGAGTGCGAGGGTTGGGGTTTTTTAGTTCCGCAGGGTGCATAGATGTGGCAGGGGGGCAGGGGGAGTGGAGTGGGTTTGGGGAAAGGGAAACAGGTTGTGGTCAATATGGGGTGAGGGGGGTTTGAGGGCAGATAGGGGGCAGAGGCGGGTGAAGATAGGTCCAGGTGTGTCCATCTTTTGGGTGGGTCCAAGGTCCACTGGAGAGGCCAAGGAATAGGAAGCGAGAGGATTTGTTGGAAAAAAGGAGGGGTTTGCTCAATTGGGGTTTAAAAACTCCCCTGACATTATGGGATGTCAGGGAAAGAAAGTGGAGAACCAGGAAAGAAGTGGTCGAGGAAGGCAGTGGGGGGGCCTGGGGGGGCGGGACCACAGCCACTTGCAGGGTTTGGGGGGGGAGTAGAATGCGGACAGAGTGCACCTCAAAGGAGGGGGGTAAGGGAGGGGAAGGAGGAATGGGAAAAAAGAGCAGGTATCATATAGGAGAAGGCCAAAACCTCCCCTGCTTTTTACCGGGCGGGGGAGTGGGAAAGTTGGAGACCGCCAAAGGAAATGCAGCAGGGGAGACGTGTCAAGGGGGTCAGCCGGTTTTGTTAGACCAAGGAAAGTTTTAATTTGGAGAGATGAAAAGGGGTGTATGTAGGAAGTTTGTTACATACAGACCCTGGGGTTTCCAGAGAGTCCAGGGAGAGAGAGAGAGTGATGGGATCAAGGGAATTGTTTAAGGTTGAGGGGTTTACAGAGTTGTAGGGGTGGATTGTTGGGAAGCTGGGGGCATAGTGGGAATGTGTGAGAGGCCCCGGGTTAGGAGTAGTCCCCCGCAGCCAGGGGCAGCAGTGAGAGGGGGAGCAGGTGGGAGTGGATAGACTTATTTAGCTTGGGGCTGTTTGGTGCGGGGCTTTTATGGTGGGAAAGAGGTTGGGCTAATTTAAGTTTTAAAAAAGAAAAAAGATGGATGCCATAAATTAAATGCAAAAATTTTCAAAAATTATTTTCAATTCTGTTTCAAAACCCCAAAAAATCAACACCATGGTTGACCCCCCAAAAAACGCTTCACTGGTGGGTCCCAAAATCCGAGTAGACTGACGGTTTTTTTTTACTTCATCTGGACTACCCCAAGTAAGACCCAAAAAATAAAACCTTTTGAGTTAACAGGGCTTTTAAATAAAAGAATTAAAAAAGCAATGATTAAGAAAAACAACTTCAAAAAACGATTGTGTTGAAAATGGAACAAAAACTAAAATGTAAATTCCTGCGTTTCACCCATCTAAATGGGGATGTGGATAAAGGATAAACCACGCCTTTTGGGTTTAACGGGAGCTAAAAAGAGGCGTAGAGTCTAATTCTGTTCCCCTTAACCTACTCGGGCTGTGTGCATTTAATTAAAGATTTGAGGGGCACCCCCCATTATGCTGTGGGTTTTTTTCCCCATTGGAAGAGGTCTGGTGTCTGGGCAAAAATTCCCACCTTCTTACTTATTATGGATGAAACTATTTAATTTGGGAGTGATATCTTATTGCACCATATTATAATATTTATACAACAAATGTATTTAAAACATTTGCTGGGTGTGCTGTCCGTTATTTGGGGAAGTATCCCCGCCCTAACCATCAGGGAAAATTTTTGGGCCATGAACCCTATAGAAGACCCGCTCCTGACAATTGTGATCCCTTTCATGTATATCCGACGATCCTGTGGGGTCCCCAATACGTTAGTATTGGTACAGTGTTTTTCTCATTCTCCGACATGAAGTCAGAATAAACCTTTCCCTTTTAGGCAAATTTGGAACCAAAAAATTTTTTTAATTTCTCAAAAAGCCGAATAATGAGAGAACATTTTTTAAGACATTTTTATTACTTTCTGTAAAATCAAAAGTTTACACACACTAGAATTACTATGCCGTTAAACAATTTGGGACAGCCCATATGATGATGTCATGTCTTTGGAAGCTTCTGATTGGCAACATCTGAGTCAATTAGAGACACACCTGTGGATGTATTTTTTATGCACACCAGAAACACACTGCTTCTGTGTGTAACATCATGGGAAAGTCTAAAGAAATCAGACAATATATCAGGAAGAGAACTGTGGACTTGCACAAGTATTGTTTATCCTTCCAGATACCTGAAACTTCCTTGTTAATCTGTACTAGCAATTATACTCAAGTACGAACAAGATGAGAATGCCCAGCTATCATACCGCTCAGAAAGGAGACGGGTTCTGTGTCTCAGAGATGAACGTGCTTTGGTCTGACATGTGCATATCAATCCAAGAACAAAAGCAAAAGACCTTGTGAAGATGCTGGCGGAAGCTGGTAAGACTGTGTCACTATCCATAAACGAGTATTGTATCAACATGGGCTGAGAAGCCATTACTCCAAAAGAAACATATAAAAGCCAGATTGATGTTTCCAAATGCACACAGGAACAAAGACCTACATTTTTGGAGACATGTCCTGTGGTCTGAAAAAACTAAATTTCAACTGTTTGACCATAATGACAACCATTACGTTTGGAGGGAAACGGGAGAAGCTTCACAAAATAGATGGCATCATAAGGAAAGAAGATTATATGTCAATACTGAAGTGACATCTCAAGACAGCCAGGAAGTTAAAGCTTGGGTGGAAATGGGTCTTCCAAATGGACAATGACCCGAAGCTACTACCAAACTGGTTACAAAGTGGCTTAAGGATAACCAAGTCAATGTTTTGGAGTGGCCATCACAACGCTTTGATCTCATTCTTATTGAAAATTTATGGGCAAAGCAGAAAAGGCAGGTGTGAGCAAGACCACCTACAAACATGGCTCAGTTACAGCAGTTCTGTCTGGAGGAATGGGCCAAAATTCGAACCAACTATTGTGAGAAGCTTGTGGAAGGATCCAAAACATTTGACCCAAGTCCACATTTAAGGGGCAAGTTTTTCCAAAAACTAAGAAATGTAGGAAAAATTTTGACTTTGCAAAAGTAATAAAAATCCCTTTATTTTCCTCTCTCATTTTTCGGGCATTTGGCAAATTTAAAAAATTTATTCCTAATTGACCAAAAAAAGGGGGGAAGGTTTATTCTATTTCATGTCAAGAGTGAAAAAACCTGCCGAGGGGCTTTTTAATAATGTATGGAAACTTCTGGTTTCAACTGTATTTTCCAGCGAATTTAATTTAACTTTTTCTGTCCCGAAACAATACAGAAAGTCACATATCACCCAGAAGAAAAGCCTGAAAGCCACCACAGCTTTATTAGTTCCAGCTGTCTCCCACAGCCATAACATTCAACTTCCTCCAGATGTTACCTTATTGTCCCATGACTTTTGCCTCGAATAAAATGGGAAACAATGGTTTGTGCGCAAAATTAAACAAACAAAAGAAATCCCCAAAAATTTTCCGATATACAGGGAAAAAATACTTCATTCTTTTTTCTGTGACTGCGGACCTGACGGGTATAGCAGTAATTACACTGATTTGTTAGTTTCCCATAGATGAACGTTCACACATCCCCTCTTCATTTTATTTTGTCAAACAACCAAAACCCGGGGGACTGGCTCTGTCAGATCTTTACAGGCACGCAAAAGATCCGAATGAAACACCATATGGTATACTACGAACAGGCTTGGACTGGGCCCCCACGGATCGAATAAAACCCTATTTTGGCCCCCCGGCATGGTTGGCCCCTGAAATGGGAATAGTGGGGCACTTTTAAGGGAGGAAGGCAGAAAAAGGGGTAAAAAACAAGAGCGGATGCAAAGTCATGTGCATAAATTTTTAGTATGTACAGAAGCTAAGGGGCCCCCAAAAATCAACTCCCACTGAGGGCCCCCCAAAAAAACTCCAAAAGGGGGGCTCCAAGATCAACTCCCTTGGGGGCCTGAAATCAACTCCTGGGGGCCCAAATAATCAATGACCCCGAAGGGACCCAAGAAAACAACCCACTGGTGGACTCCAAGAATAATACTACTGGTGGGCCCCCCAAAATGAACTTCAAATTTTTGGGCCCCAAGAATCAATTCTCTGGTGGGCCCCCAAAAAACAAATCCCCTAGGGCCACTACATCAACTCCACTTGTGGCTCCAAACAACCCACTGGGGGGGCCCCAAGAAACAACCCACTGGGGGTCCCAAAAAATCAATTACCCTTGGGCTCCAAGATTCAACTCCACTGTGGGGCCCCCCCAATCCCTCCACTGGGGGCCCAAAAATCAAGACCCGGGGGCCCCAAGAATCAAACCACTGGTGGACCCCAAGAATAATATCTACGGTGGGGGCCCCCAAAAAAGAACTTCATTGATACCCCAAAATTTAATTCTACGGGAGGGGGCCCCAAGAACAAATCCCTGGGGGACCAAAAAAGCGAACTCCACTTATGGCTCCCAAAATCAACCCATGGTGGATCCCAAGAATCAACCCCACTGGTGGGTCTCAAAAACAAGTCCACTGGTGGGCCCCCAAGATTTTAAATCTACTGGGACCCAAAAAAAATCTCCTCTGGTGGGCCCCAAAAAAACAATCCCTTGGAAGACCCCCAAAAAACAACTCCCTTGGGGGGGGGCCCCGGCTGAAACCGAGTCGGGGAAAAGGGAAAACCCTTTTTAAAAATCCGCTTAATAGTGATTTGGGAGTCCAGCAACCCCTTTTAAAATGCCACATGATGGCCTAAAAGAGATAGTGGTCTGTGCCTAGTAATATAAAGGGGTCCTTGTAAGTGGGACCAATAAATTTTGACTACCTCCACTGTTGCAGAGGTAATTGGAGGGGGGCCTTAGTCAGGAAATACCGAAAAACACCCTATGGCCCGACCAGAAAGGCCCAAAATGAGAACAAGAACGCAACATAATTTTCGGATTTGAAGAGTACTCTTACCATCTTAACACAACCTTTTTGTAACATTTAAAAAACAATATAGGCCACCACAAAACCCAAAGTCACCAATAAGCTTTTCTGTGCCTCTTTTGGGAAAAACTCAGAAACTTCTTTGTCCAAATGATATTAGAAGCATTTGGGTCTTTTTTAAAAGGGAAACCAACAAAAATTCAAACCGGCCTGCAATTTTTGGGGGTGTTGGTAAATCCTCCCAGACCACACCTATCCCCATGCCCAAAACCCCCTCCAAATCCCTCTTTATTTGGGTTCATCGGCTACTTTTGGGGTGCGGTAAAAGTAAAACTCAAACAAGGTGACACAAAGCTTTATTTTTATTACCTTTTCCCATTTTTTAGAAAAAAAAAATGGGTCTACTGATGGAGGTGA